>JAAGKR010002398.1:0-95294 GCA_011419295.1 Clarias macrocephalus
CTCTTGCAGGGTTGAAATAGTGTCAGTTGGAAAGCTAGTGTGTGCTATGTAGGATGTATAATCCCTTGTTCCACACACCAAGTAGTGGCCTTGTTCCAGCGTTAACGGTTATTAGAAAATCTATGAATTATATTATAATGGAGTGTTACATATACTTAAACATCCCAGCGGTGTTATACCCTGAAATGTGGTAATGAAATGTGTGAGATCAGAACTACAGTAACTGTTGTACGTATAATGCATTATGTTGTGCACCCTAACATTAGTAATATGCTGAAGCCATTACTGCTTATAGGAATTTGTACAGGCTTATAGTAAAGACTATCATTACATATCATGCCTTCTGATTGCATTTATATCAACTTAATAATACAGGACTCATAACAAGAGTTACAGATAGTTCCATACATTATGCAATAATAGGCAACTCTGGTTTAGAGCTTGTCTCTATGATGATCTAATGCACAGATGTTATAATGGGTTATATACACTATATTTGCATGCATTATGTACAGGGTTTTATGGATGATATAACACAACATAATTGCATTCATAAAGCATCTTGTATACAAATACAGTGATCAAAATAAGTATTAGCATTCAGATCATCTTTTGTAATGCAGCATAACATTTAAAGTGTAAAGCATTATGATCCAGATGTTCTTCTTTGAAGCGACTATTTCTGCTCATTCACAAATTCGAGTAAAGTTGTACACAATACACAACACAAGGGCTTTTTAAAAACATATAAACACTCTGACTCAGAGAGAACAGTGTGTGTCTTTTCGAAATCTGTTTATACAAATGCACTGATTATCAAGCCTGGCTTGCGGGTTTCTTCTTCTCTCTACATGTGGTCTCTCTTTAGTACCTGGCATTAACCCAGGTGGGAGAATAGCACACCATGACTGGCCAAATCAGTAAAAACAAGTGCCACTGTGCCTGCCCTTAAACATGTTGGAAACTCCGAGAGACACGCACACACCACAGATTGGCAGCAGGGTCAGCTGTGGGGGGGGTGGGGGGTTGGGGGGGGGGGGGGGAGGGTGTTCGATTTGGAAGCAAGGTTACTAGAGGAAAATATTCACAGTGGGGGAGACGCATGCTTTATGTGTTACACACTCACACGTCGCTCCAAATTTATACTGATGTATGCTACAGACGTATGCCCGATCAAAAATCTCATATGTTTATACGCACACATACACGCTACAGGCCGCGGGGGGAAAGAAAACACACACTCAGTGGGGGAAAGCAAAGAACAGACCGACGTGTGCCATTTGTAAAAACATTTAATATAAGCTGCCTCCCGGAATCGTCTATTCCTCTATGACGGAGTTGTGATTTTTAAGATGTCAGCGGGAAGCTTTTCCCATCAGGGAGGAACTGATGCCTAAGGCTATGGTTGAGTAACAGTGTCATACCTCTATAATTCATGTTGTGACTAAGCTCTGAGTAACCGCGCGTAGACGCGCGGATGCACAACACGCTCAGAGGTATGTAATGGTCTTACAGCAGAAAGAATCCACACGCAGATCTGATGGGCTCGTATCTGATGGGAGCACTGAAAGTCATGTAGAGATCAAGTTCAGGAACCAGACGCAATTATTCAGGAGAACCTCGATTGAGTGCTGGAATGGTCTCAGATGAACGCAGGTGTGAGAATAACTTATGCTTATAATAATTATGTTGTACCACCCAAGCCCCTCCCACAGACCCTCCCACAGCCCCTCCCACTAGCCCCTCTTCGTGCTCAGTGAACATTCCCTCAAATAGTTTTTGAACTGGATCCTCAAGTGAGAAATTCCTTTCTGGTTTACAACCTACAATAAACTGAAAACTTCAATACCATCACGGACAAGAATTTATTTGATTGCGTTTATTTGTTTGTTTACTAGAAGACCAGTTTATTTCGAACGTCTCCCTCACTCCTCACACAAAGTGCTTCCTAATAGTTGTTTCTGTCCAATTAAAACCAGACCACACTCTTGGCTGCACTTGCACTCGATAAACTGTTTATCTTCCCGCTTAATTATAAGCAACACTGAACGGTGTTCTGGAAAATCCAGGTCTTTCTCCCATCCATAGTGTGACGCTGTAAGATTTCCTTCCTACGCATCTAGATTGGCGTCCATGTGTCTCGGTAGTGTGTGATGACACACGCTTAGACAATGGCAAAACATTTTGCCTTTAGCTGCTTCTCAACCCTGAAAATAGATTACAGAGCAGTGATCAGTACCTTCTGCTGCTCTGAATGGTCCCACATGCATGCCATAAAGATTCGCACTGCCTAAAACAGTTCCTCTGTCAGAACCTTAAAAAGAACGTTGTGTCAGGGGACGTTTCTTACCCGGATGTTGTAGATTCCTACCTAAGAATGATACGGATGTAATCCAAAGCACTGATATTCTCATCTTTAAATGTGTTTAAGACACTTTCTGCTATTTGCCTTTTCCACACCAGTATACTCTAATGTCAGTGGATCACTTAAAAGGGTCTACTTGCTCCTTGGACTCATAATATTACCACTGATTATCAATTATATAGCAGTAGACTGGTACCAGGATCGGGGCAGTGGTGGCTCAGGTGGTTGAGGTGGGTGTGAACAGGGGTTTGAGCTTTGCCACTGCTGGGTGAGCTTCGCCACTGATAGAGCCTTGGGGAAGACACTTAAACCCTAGTCTCCATACAACCCAGCCATTGTGTGCAGTGCCGATCCCAAGCCTGGTTTTTGTAACAGGAAGGTCTGATGAAGGGACAAAACACATGGTTTTGGATCATGGGGCACCAATGTTCATTTGTGCATGTGGAGAGCAAAGGCTAGCCTGTCTGGTCCGATCTCACAGAAAATCCAATGTAGCACAAATGGCAACAACAACAAAAAAATGCTATCTAAGATGGAAAGGTATGCATCATAAACTGCTGTGTGTGGGGCTTAGCAGGCAGAGAGTTCAGTGCTGTTGATCTGGCCTCCACATTCCCTAGATCTCCATCTGCATGGGCCAAAGTCTAAACCATGGAGGCTGCACCTTGCAACTTACAGCAGTTAATGGATCTGCTGCTAACATCATGTTGCCAAACTCATGCCTTTAGGGTCGGCACAAGAGGCACATACACAATAGTGGGCTTAATGTTTAAAGGTTTTAATGTTATGGCTGATTTGTTACGGTGTATGTCTAATAATTATCATTCTGATTTTCTCCCTAATCTGGTCATGTCCAATTCCCACCAATCTTAGAAGGACAGCTAAGAAGAGCCCAAGGCTAACACTTTATTCGTCTGATCCGCACAAAGCCACCAGATGCATCTTTCAAACTGATGCTCACCGTTAGGGGGAGACATACAGTAACACACTCGGCCGAAAGCACTATCTGCTGCTTCTGCTTGCCCATGATTGGCAAATATCTCTGTGATTGATGTGAGAGTGTGAATATGCTCTGCAGAGAGAGCACGGACAATCTGCTCTCCAGGTTGCTGGCTACGGCAAACCCGTTTCCATTGCGCCATTCGGGGGCCCATATATCTAATTTCTAACTTTTTCGATTTATTTAGTATATTTTTATTTGCTATATTCATTATTTAATTATTTTGTACATTAGTGAACAGACCAAGGGTGAGACAGAACCAAAGGCCAGAGCAAAAGCCCATAAAATAAATGTAAAGTTTGTCACAGTGGGAAATTTGTGATATTGTTTTATTGTCTCATAGATTTGTACATGGGATGAGATGCAGAAATACCCCTGGGCAATATGATTATATGATATTGATATTAAGTTATTGGAAGCAGTTGATTTGGCGTTTAAGTTTTATACTGAACTATCTTTACATTTTTAAAATTGTAATAGTTTTCCACAATGCAAACAAACTTTCCACAATGCAGCAATGGTGTTTCATCTGATAGAAGCATTGTGAAGCATAGAAATGTCTTCAAGCATTGCGATATGATGGTTTTATGGTTTTAGGAATAATATTTGATAAAGGTTCATTGTAACGCTAGTTTAGTCCAGGTTTATTTGCCTAGTGATTTTAAAAGTAAATATTGGTTAATACATAAATATCCACTGGCTGTCAACTATGTTGACCTCGGAGGTCAACATAGTTGACAGCCAGTGGATATTTATGTGGGACCACTTGCATAAAAGTGTCTCTTTAATGAAAAGTGCAAATGAAAGCCACATTTTGTCGTATCGAGCAAGTGCACCTAAATAATTATTTGGATTAATAACATACACTTAATATATGTCACTTACTAATCAGATTTTACTAATGTTACTAATCTAATATAGAAGAGGCAGTAAGTGAAAGATTCTGAAAGAGTGTTCAGTTAAGAATATGAGATCCTTATTATATCCTATCTTAAATAAAATTGTATTATGTCTGTTTCAATATTGTTTATAATCACAAAATCTTAGAAGCAGCTCATGATATTACTTATTGTTGTTCTTTCATTTTAAACTTAATCTTGTATTCTTCTTTTCTACTAATTTTCTCCCATGGTTGACTCCAGGGAAAATTCTTCACATGGAGAATTTCGGACATTTTCTATTACGTTCACAAGTACTCACATGAGGTAGTACTAATTCCCCAAATGTCCCTTGGGGATCAATAAAGTCCATCCATCCATCCATCCATCCATCCATCCATCCATCCATCTATCTATCTATCTATCTATCTATCTATCTATCTATCTATCTATCCATCCATCCAGGCTGTCTGCCTGATCTCCTGAACTGTTTCTGTATCCCAGTCATATCAATCGTGAAATGGTAGAAGTGTGAAAGAAGGCAGAACATTGATTGAAAAGCAGCTGATTATTATTTCATTATTAAAATCTAATATTAAATAATACAGTAAATATGAGAATGAAACCTGCATCTGTCTTTATACCCATTTTTATTTATACTGTAACCGTTATGTGGTGCGGTCTGATGGCCCTGAGGAGTGGTGAGAGTGCTTATGACACGCACGGGAAGACCTTCCCGTTTGGAGATGGCGTGGAATTATTAATTAAGAAACTTAAAAGGAAACCAAAGAAAACTGAAAACACAAAATAAACGGAGCTCTGCCGTCTACACGAGAACAGACTGAAACAAAAACCTGGTAACTAAAACAAAAACTTGTATCCTCTCGGGGCTTATGTCCTTACCGAGGATTTATGGGAGAGAGAGAGAGAGAGAGAGAGAGAGAGAGAGAGGGGTTTGTGTCTTATTGTGCTTATCATTTAAGGTGAGAGCGCACGCTAAACTGATGCGTGTCGCTCTCTCTCTCTTTCTCTCATGTTCGCCGGCGTCTTAGGGAGGCAGAGGCTGGGTCTTTGGCTCTGTCTCTCGAATTTCTGTGCACTTATCCTGTTTTTTCTTTTCTTTTCTTTTGGCCCTGATACCATACTGGTGCTACCTAAATGGTCGCACGACTTTAAATAAACACGCCGCCAGGTGAGACGCGTTGACGTTGATTGCGGCGTTGCCTGGCAACCGTGTGTCTATAAATGGCCGCACCTTTGCCTGTTCAGAACTCCGCGAGGTAGCAGCCTGCGGATCGGCCCATTCTGAACGGTGCAAAACATTTTCACGCGGCCCTGCCCCTCGTGAGACCCGCGTTGCTACAATAACCTTAGTTTTTACATCAGTGCTTGTTTCCCTACATACGTAGTGACATATTTTGGGAAGAAATTTTGAGATTTTCTTAAAGCTGACATGTTAAAGTGTGTCACAACCAACCCCCCCCCCCCCCCATTTTTGGCTAGAATTGTGTGTTTTCCCATAACACAATGTATATACTGTAGGTACCTTGTTTCAGGGAATTATTCAGATCTCTGATTTGTCATATTTGTTCCGACTGAAGCCAACAACAGTCATGTTTTTTTGTTTTTTTCATGATTTTCTAAAAGATGCATGGGTCTAGATATTAGATTAGACATACCCCTGATTATACACCACTGTTATATACACTATATTATTGCACATCTGTAATAGAGAGGGTTGGGGATTAGATATACAGAACATCTACAGGATTACAGTGTAACATTTTCTAAAATATTGAGTTTGTTGCATCCGTACTGAGTGAAAACCATGTTTTCGCATGGAAGTTAAATGAAAGATTCTGATCCCCAGCACCATGAAATCCCTTTATGAAAGCGTCTTCCGCTCCCTTAGTTGCTACCTGACAAGGTAATGATGAGGTAGGGGTGTTGGGATCATGACCTCCGCCGGTGTGTTTGCACATGAGAGAGCAGTGAAGTACGAATTTAACGGCTTTTTTCAGCTTCATCACCATGTGTTTACCAGCTGGTTGTGTGTCAGCGTGTTAGCACTTGGACACAGGTCCATTAGCAGAACTGCTGAGCTGTTTCACTTAACAGTTTTATGAAGATTTATCAAAATGATTCCAGAAAGCTTTCGTGCTCTGAATACTTAAAAAATGCTTAATGTTAGCGATGGTAAAACGCGAGGGTGGCACCATCGTCACTGCGCTGTGGAACACACTTCCTGCGACCTGTGGAAAGTCATTAAATCAGGGCCGGCCTCTGCAGGAAGGTTATTGAGTTGACGTTGAGGTAATTTGCTACACCGACAGTCACGGAGGCCTTTCAGGTCTTTACTAGGCCTGGGTGGCTTTAGACCAAGGTTACATAGTTCACAGCGCCGGGGCATAAGTCTTCCTGACAGAGGAAGAGTTTTATAGGCCATCAGGCACAGCCTGAAATGAATACACGCCATATAGCAAGGGCTCATTGTTACCCTCACCAGGGCAGAATTCAGTTAGCAGTGAAACCGATATTACTGTATTGGGTGATGGAGGATTTTTAGGCATTTGTTTATTAAATTCCTGCCATGACTAAACCTGATATTAGCTTGATATTACCTTTGACTCCCTCTTTTGCGCAATTCTCCATTAAATAGTGGAAAACGCTTAAAAACATCAGCGTAATGCTCTGGTTACCGATATTTAATTCCGGGAATGAGAAGCAGTATCTTCCCAAAGTGCACGCAGCAATAAATCATACGCACAGTACTGCCTCGCTGCCATATGGAGATCATTCTTACTGCATGCTGCTCTCCTGAGATTGGCTGCCTTAAAATTTTGGGTGTAACACAACAAAGAAGAGCTTCTTCTTCAAACAGGGTTATAACATGCGACGTTAGGTCTAAGTTAGCTGGAAGTAAAGCTAAAGGGTTGTCCCGGTGACCCGATGCAGTGGTACTGTAGCTGTGGTCATGACACATATTACATATTGCACAGATTGCATTCCCAACACGCTTTCAGAAAGGCATGAATACAGAATGAAAAATGCCGTTTCGGACACACACCGATTAGCCATAGCGTTAACACCACCACACAGGTAAATCAAACCACATAGATTATCAATTACTGTATGTACCAGTACTGCAAACTGGTGATATTATCATGTGCACTTATATGCCTGTGGGGACTAAAGGCTAGACCGTCCGGCCCAAGACAGTCATGACAGAAAGGTATCAGAGCTCCCAGCGCATCACAGCCTGCTGCGGCTGGGGCCCAACAAACAAAGAGCTCAAGTTTCAAACCCACTAAATTCTCCAGATTGCAATCTGATTGAGCGCGCATGGGATGCACCAGACAGACAAGGCTGATCCATGGAGGACCCCAAAACCCTCAGCACCCAAAATACCTGCTGCCAATGCCCTGGTGTCAGATAGCACAGCACAGCCCTGGATGTCCCATGGAACCAGCCCAGAGGGAGCAGACGTCCCCCAGTGCCACAACGGGAAACTAAATCCTAGGCAGTTCTATCCTGGCTGATCATAAATAGTGGGTTGAAAATGCAAAGATAAACAAAAAAATCACCCTGGAAAGAAGATTTTTGTCTAAAATGCAAAATTGTCACTTACTTCTTATGGGACACCATTCATTTAATTCTTTCTGAATAATTTCTAATGATTTACTTCCATTTTTAATCCATACTCTAGATTTTTCTTTTCTTTAGATTTCATGACTAAGGCTTCTCTAAAAGGCCTCTGACTTTCTCCATTTCTGTAGCAGTTGGCCTCCTAATGGTTCCTGGCTCACCGAAGTCCCTGGTTGAAAGTGATTATTTTGTATGATGACTGTTCTTGTAAAAGAAGAAAATCCACTCAGTCATGGTCAGTTTTGAAGCCTTGTTTCTGGGCTGATTACTGGCTCTACAGCCAGGTGACAAATTAAAGGGAAAACCCAATGTTTTAAGTTTTGAGTCACTAGAACAGCATCAGTGTGCCATGGCACAGAGTCTCTGGGACTGTACAGGAGAAATGAACATCATTCTTCCCTAAGATTATTATTATTTTTTTCAGTTTGTGTAATGGTGATGCTAATGTAGTGTCCAAAATGTGAATTGAAAACCTTCCATAAGATTTGATATCTGATAGCTTTAAAGGTCATAGCTTTAGTTGACCCTAGTGCCCTGTGGATGGGGTGGGGTCATCCTGGAAGAGACGACTTTGATCAAGTTGAACACTGACTGACTCACACATCGTCTATACCGCTTTATCCTGTATTCATCATCGCTGGAGTCTATCCCAGGAGACTTAGGGCACAATGCGGGGTACAGGGTGCCAATCCTTCGCAGGGCACACACACACACATATGCACACACACTGTGGGCAATTTGGGAACGCCAGTTAGCCTAATCTGCAGATCTTTGCAGAAACCCACCAAGCACATGGAGAACATGCAAACTCCATGCACACAGAGACGGGAATCGAACCCGGACCCTGGCGGTGCAAAGCGACAATGCTAACCACTAAGCCACTGTGCCACCTTGCTTCCATTATATGTGTGTAAATGTAAATGCACATCAATTACAGTATTAATCACAGCTTCTGAAAGGTTCTGGTATAACTTGCCTGGGATTTTATAGTAGCGGACCCGTGTTATGATACATTGTTTATCCTGAACGGAATCACAGGCCATAGTTTAACTTCCTGTAAAGCTCAAGCATAACGACACTGAATTTCCAGGGTTTCGCAATCTAAATTAAACAGATATGAAACATTGTGACAGAAAGCATAGCACTTTTTTCCATTTATTAACTGACTTATTACGTGGTAAATGAGAAATGGAGTGCGAGTTTAGCATGCCTACTCTTTGGACCGCTGCATCTCTTCTCCTCTCCACCCATGACTAGACATCCTGCCTCCAAAAGAATTATTGTAACAGTGGCTATGCTGAGAATGTTTCTCTTTATTTTATTATTTTCCTATTTTACTGATGTTTGTTTTTTATTATACCCCACTGCTTCAAGGAGAGCACATCTTTACCAAAACGAAAGGAATGCAGAGCAATTAATTTTAATGATGTGCAGGACAAGTCAGCACGACAGCAATTATTGCAACATTGTTGGCCCGAGCTGCGTGTGGAAGCAGTGACAGTACAAGAAACCCCAACACACCCAGTACACTACAATGAGAGCAGTGTGCCCGTGGTGTTGCTCCCATCATTTAGTCCTATCGAGACCACTTTATGCTCTAATACAGTAAACTATAAGTATTATGAGGATGCAGACCTGTCCAGTACTGTCTGTCTAGCCTGGAAGATGACATTTATATACTGTACATACCTGTAGAAAGATGATGACATGGTACACACACTTAAAGTATACAAGATCCCTGAAATGTCTTTATACTCACAGGACAAAATGGAATGTTCATCCCCAACCGAAATATATCTCCACCCGTACTGTTTAGCCGTTCAGACGATGGGTTTTGACATTTCTATAGCAATTGTGGTTTTTACAGGGCTGGGTTGCTATTCAGATTCCCCAATCCTTCTCCTTTCCCGTCCGAGCTTTGGAACCGGCAGCCGCGGAGTGATTTTAAGGGGGGTTGTCCAAGGGGCCCAACAGTGGCAACCCTGCTATGGTGCTGAAGCTCGAATCCTCGATCCTCCAATCAGCAACCTTATCCACCTGGTCCAACGCTGCCCCTTGATATACAGTTTAAGGAGGCTTTACGATTACACAAGAATATGAGTTCAAACACAAAGGATATCATGATAAGAAAAGTGATGTACTGTAGACCCAGACCTCTCAGATCGCATCCAACTTTCATGCTGTACAAGAAAGTAAAAATGTTGAATTAGCTGGCCAGCAGGCCAAATAGATTATGTATACTTCATCACTATTGATGCTCGGTGCTCTTCAAATTTATTTATAGGCATAAATGTGCTAATGTTCTCCGTTCATCGTGGTCCGCAATGACTAGAAGTCTGGTTACATGATGTAATAAAGTGAACAAAATGAACAAATACAATTTATATCCATGATCCCGCAATAAATTATAACAATTTGAGCAAACGATCGTTTATTACAGTGGTTGATTTTTGTAATAGTAAACACTGAATCATAATTTCTGGGCCGCTTACTGGACCTACTGACAAATGAAAGGAAAAAACATGAAATGTGTTTGGAAGTTTGGACGGTGCCTGAAGTCACCAGAAGTGCTGTAATGCACCTTGGCATCGATTCTGCACATCTTTGGAACCGTACTGGAACAATGAACATCATTTTTATTATTTCTTTTCATAAAAGATATCCCCGAAGTCGGTGTGTTGACGATGGTTGTGAAGAGCAATGTCTAACATAAGAGTCCAAAATTATCTAAGAATGTCCAATAGGGTTGAGATTTAAGGTTTCTGACACAAAAATGTGTGAAATCCATCACAATGAAATATTCCTTAATATGTCATTGAAAGACGAAGTGGAAAAGTTGCATCTGATTTGGCCATATTAAGGTGCAATATTTATTATATTGAAACCACAGGGGCAGAGCAGGTCGACGGATTCTGGGATGACCGATCTTCGTCTCGCTGTCCATACCAGGACCAGGACGAGTCTGGACTGAAGTTCAAGGCCTGCCTGAATAACAGGAAAGCCAGCAGGCCATGCAGTCACTCTCCCAGAAGAACTAGAGGAAGCTTTTGGGCTTGTAATCTGTCAGTGGCTCACAGCATCTGTGTCAATAGCATTCCTGTGCTGTTGACAGAGCGTCACTGTTTGCTTTAGTCCCCAGAGAGCAGTGGCCTGATTTACTGTTTGAGGACAATGCAATAAATTCTGGGTTGCCATCCAGCGCACACAGGCGCGTCAAAAGCCAGAGAGCCTTGTTTGGTTTGCATGGCATGCTACAGGCCCCTCCGGACCACGTTAAAGTAGCCAGGCGGTTGGCTCGAAAGCCTGCACGGATTGTTTTCCAGCCGTCCGTGACCACGGGGTTACCTCACGCTGCTTATATTCGCAGGCAATTGATAAATAATGTTTGTGCATAAATCATCTGGTGGGGGAAGAATGTGCACATTTATTTAGCAAACGTAGACGTTCATGAAAACATACTATATATAAATGTAATGCAGAACGAAATATTTATTGATGTAACTGAAGATGTAACGCTCTGGGGTGTAGACAGGCTCACTGTTAAGTGTTTGCATTCTAATTTGTCCTCTGTTGCAGAGTTTTTTTTATTTATTTTTTTTTAACCTGCTGTTTGGCTCTCGCATGATCTGGCAACGAATAACACACTTTCAAACTAAAACAGCTTTGCCGTTCTAATCAAAAGAATATTTCCATTAAATCTGTGATAATAAGATTTGAGGAGAAATACCAAAGCATAAAAGATTGCAGCTGGTGTGCATTTCTTAGAGCTGTGCAAATTAATAATCAATTATGCATTTTTCATTAACCTTTTGTTGGTCAGTTTTATTAATTGAAATGTTGGGCCGTTTTTTAATTCATTTTTGAATTCCCTAAAAACATGCCGTTTATCTTTGCAGTAAAGATGAACTGATTCCACCTTCTGCAAATACTCGCGTTTTATGAGAGTGTACAGTAGCTTCTTCTACTTTTGAGTTTATGGGTTTAATGGTTGATGCATTAAAGCGATCTATTGGACTGGAGTGTGGAGCAGTAGAGTGGCAGATAAAAAATATATATATATATATACTTTTAATGGTGAATCACATTTAAACAATTAACAACACAAGATACAAGTTCTATTATAACTTGTATCTAAGTAATAAGTATATATATATATATTATATATAATGTAATATTTTTTTTAAATATGATGTATATAACTTATAATAAGATTTATATATATGTACTGTATGTATGTATGTATAAAAAAATATTTTTTGGAACGCATGTGACAATAGTGGTGTAGTGGTTATCACTGTTGCCTTGCACCTCCAGGGTCCGGGTTCGATTCCCGGCCAGGCTCGATTCCTGTCTCTGTGCGCATGGAGTTTGCATGTTCTCCCCATCTTGGTGGGTTTCCTCCCTCAGTCCAAAGACATGCAGATTTTGGACTGTAGTGTGAATGTGTGTGGTCCCTGTGCTGGAGTGGCACCCTGTCCAGAGTGTACTCTGCCTCGTGCCCTCGTAAAGCAGTATATACAATGACTTATACAATACAAAAAGAATCAAAATGACGGAACTGATCCCCTATCCTTATTAACCTGGATTTTGCCTTTCAGCTGGCACCTGTACCTTTGCGTCAGGAATTGAATGATGTATATTAAAGATTAATTGTGCAAACTTTTATTAACTAATAAGCTTTGTGCAGGTATAATCATAATCATATGTACATGCATATTGACGACTGATTGCATTGTTTCCCTTTCTAGCGGACTGCCAGCCCCCGTGTCAAAACCGTGGTTCTTGCAGTCGCCCACACACCTGTGTGTGCCGCTCGGGTTATCAGGGACCACGCTGTGAAGAGGTAGCGCCTGAGCAGGTTTACATCCGAACTGGCACGTCCAGAGTACTGATGCCAGTCCAGCCTGGAACGGACTCCGCACATAATCAGTCTGCCCGCAGAAGACCCACTGAGAGACAAGCGAGCGAGAGCAATCTCAAAACCCAAACACCGAAGCCGCCAACTGGCAGAGTGTCCCATTCGTCTGGGTAAGTCTCTCAACACCATACAACCACATGGATGGAAAATCACAGACTACATGAAAACTGCGAAGGGAAAAGAAACCATGATGAACAGTTTTTGGCATGTGCTTTGTTATTTTATTTTATTTTTTGATGAAGAAGAATCGTTTTCTTGTTTTTAGGGTGGCATGCTGGTGTAGCAGCCCGTAGTGCTGGTTATTGTCACTACTCTGGTTTCTGTCTGGTCTATAAGAGGACTTTGAAGGATTGTGCTTTGCACGTCTATTTAAATAAATGTGCAGTACAGTTTGGGGTATTTCTATCTAAAGGTGCAAAAGGCAGTACAGTGTTGGAGCAAAGTGGTTATTTTTGCACCCTCAATGCCATACACTAAGTTAAAACTATATCTATATCCAGAAGCCTGATTCCATTAGTTGAAGACAAAGTTTCACCTTGGTAATGAGAACACTAATCAAAAATGTGTCTCATTATACAAAACGTATCAGATATTATTTAAAATGATGACCTTTTATCACCATAGCAAAGCTGGTTATATATTATGCTAAGCTTTTCTAATTAATTTCTATAGGTGCTGGTGTTTGTTTACACTGAGCATGTAGCTTATTAGTAGCTTTTTAAAAACTTAGATTAACTTTTATGTTCATGACATTGCTTTTACTCAACATTTTGATTTCACTCTTGGTGCAGGTTAAACTTTAGGTCTAAGTTCTGCCAAAGTTTCATTCAATTCTGACCAGCAATCCATTTAAGATGCGCCCACATTTTGACGTAGATTTCGCTGAGTACGCTGACGAAACTTGAGGTTTATAATCTGGCACATAACTACTCGTAACTTCCTTTCTACTTAAAATTTGTTATTCATGGTGCAGATTTAACTTGAGGCAAATGACGACAGACTGGCAAAGTTTCATTAAATTCTGTGCAGCCAGTTTTGCGTGATGCTGCGACAAAATCTGGCTGGACAGACATACAGACATACAGACATACATTCAGACGGACAAAATTTTCCTCCAGTGTATGAAACGTCAAGATTTAATTAAAAGAGCAATTTCTGACCGATGTAGCAGACAAAATCTTTCTTTTATTTATATTTACATACTGTATTAGTTTAAAATGTAATACTACTATACACTACTTTTAAACACAATGATAGTGCCATGATACTGTATTTTGCATTTATATCATTTTAACATGTTTTTCAATCTGTCACATAGCCCCTTTTGCAAATTAATATCTAACTATCAGCTTTTGACAGACTGTTGTGTAATCATAATCAATTGTGCCACCAGTGCTAAAAATGTGTTTTGATCCACCAGCACATTTTGTTTAATAATCGGCCAACCCTTTATCAAAACCACACCACTTCGATATGTAGAGCAGCTGGAATGATTTTTCTTGCTATGATAGTCTATACTATAGACAGTACATGAAGATAAAACAGCATATATGCTTTTTTCCAGTAAGCGTTATTCATACTGTAGCCAGGCATGACAGAAAAACAACTTCTTATAATAGCATGATATTACTATTGTAATTATGACATTTAAAAAAATGTACGCTTTAGATGTATTATATAATATTTTATTCATATATTTATGACGTTTTGGAGATAAAGTCAGAGAGGCCAGATTTGGACAGATTTGGTGGTTTGGACATGTTCGGAGGAGAGACTATATCGGTAGAAGGATGCCGAGGTTGGAACTGCCAGGCAGGAGGTCTAGAGGAAGACCAAAGAGGAGATTTATGGATGTACTGTAGTGAGAGAGGATACATGAAGTTAGTTGGTGTGAGAGAAGAGGATGCAGAGGATAGGGTTAGACGGAGGCAGATGATTCGCTGAAAGGGAACAGCCGAAAGACAAAGAAGAAGAAATCAGGTGGACTTGGAGGATCCACAGGCAGGGAATCACAAAACAACACAAGACCAAGGAAAAGTAAAATGTAAGCTGTAATGTGCCAAAGAGGGAAGATGTGAAAAGGTTTGCTGAGCAGAGCGAGAAACGGTCCGATCATTTGGAATAAATATGCTTTTTATTTGTATGTTACAGCATCTTTACTGCAGTATGTAAGTCATTGGGCTTCACTAATATATCATTACTATCAGTACATACAGACTGGAGCTGCACCGGACCACAACTTCATTTGCTGTACAACACAAAGGAGCAATTTTGGAAGTGGTGCCTAAAAAATATCTGCCAGCAGTACGGTTTTGAAGACTGATACAAGGCTCTCGATGAGAGCGTTATTACGGCTTGAACCCTGTTTTACAGGCAGTGCTGAAAGCAGCCACTTGTGCAGCAGTTTAAATATATCTCTGCACGTCTACTATATACAAATAAGGCTTTAGCTTGTCATGATGCTCTCTACTTTGGAATCGATCCCAATGCTTTTCTAATCCTGTAAGTGCATATTAAGTTGTATTTCTGCATAAACGCTGACTTCGGAACTCATGTTTATCCAGCTTGTCTTCTTGTAATATCTCGGTAAAGCTGGGTAATATATTTTATTCCACTCGAAAAAAACATCCATTACTGTTATCTACTGTGCTCCAGCTCTCCGGTGGTGCACGAATTTGTACCCCTGACGGACAATCCACATTGTAAATATGTGTACTTTTGCCCGGTGTTTGTGCACTCAAATCTGTGTTTTGTAATTAATTCAAGGCTTCTGTCCAGAGTGAACAGTTGCCATGCATGTGTTTGCTTTGACAAGTTGTCAGCGGCACATTTTTGCGCTCTGAATCACGAGCCTTTTAGTTTGTACTATACGACAACCAGAGACAAGACTTTAGTCCTGAATTCTGGGAAGATGAATATTCAGAGTGACTTGACCTTGCCTGAATAACTCCTTAGAAAATGAGCATTGTTAATCTGCATACGTATAAGACTAAACATTTCTAATGAACAGAGCTGCTTACGTTTTTGAATCATTGGTAATAGTTGTAACTGCCGACTGTTGTCCTGTACCGTACTGTATATCCGAAGCTAGTAGCAGATCGACCTTTAAATATTGACAGATCACATATTTGCATGCATACCTTTTGCACGTCTATGATTACAATCAATGTCCAATAGAGGGCAGTAAAAATGTTTAACGATTTCGTGCCAGCTATCCTGGGATAAATGCTTTAACAGGATGATGATAGTGAATCACAGATGGTTTCTTGTTAGAACTTTCCAAAGGCCGTGCACTACGTCCTGACATTTTACATTATTTACTAATCTAAACAATCCAGTAGATTAGGGAATTAGTAGATTAAGGAGCATAATAAATATTTTGCAAAGTATACCCCTGGTCTAAGATGGTACGCGACACAATAAAATAGAATAGCTTGCTCTCCCCAGACATCAGTAAGTCTGGCACTTTACTATATCTCAGAAATCAGGCCACATATCTCCTCACAGTCTGCACCGGGGAAATGCAAGTGCCAAGGCGAGATTAACAAGTGCAGACGCTGTCTCCGTGAAGATTAGAAAGCCCTGCTGTTTTCATCCCATCATCCCGGCATCCTCATTCTCAGCCCCGTCTGACAAGGTGGCACCTCAAACAACAAACTCAGAGCTCAGTCAACCTGCTGAAATCCTTTCAGACAAGAACATTCCTGTTATCATTCCAAATTGCCAGGGGTACACTTTTTTCTTTTTGCCACTGAGCAGAGAGCATGTGCTATGTTGGCATCTCCTTTGAACCCTAAAGTGTGTGGTATGTCCGCTGTCTGGCCTGCAAGCAACACCTTCTCTCTGTCATATCCTGTGCTTCTTGATGCCCTGTTATGCAAGGCAGTGCCAAAAAAAAAAAAAAAAAAAAGATGGCGGATAGGTCTCAAGAGGTGTCTTGGATAAAGGTCAATGGAGGCTGACATAGTTAAGGGCTTAAGGGTTTGTCTGGCTGTGCTGTGTCTAGCTGCCTTGGTCCAGACGCCCACTCCACACTTCACGCTGCTGCCAGTTGGCCTCCTGCTGAAATGAAATCACTATTTGTGGACTGTCAGCGGGGCTGTTTAAGGTGAAAGTGCCTCTGTATTTTTAAAGGAAGCTATTTGTCACCAGGGAACTTTGGTTCAGCTCCATTACACAACTGCATTAGGCATTTCTCCTTTACGCTTTCTGCAGATGCCATGGCACTGTTCACATGAAGCTAAGAAGAAAGATTATATTTTCATTTTGCTTTAGAAAGAGAGACCCACAGTTCAACAGATAGCATTTTCTAAGGTTAGCTTTAAGAACATGATCTGGGTTTTAATTTCAATTTTGTCATTATGACTTAATGTCATTCGGTTTTACTTTTTGAAACATTGCCTCCAGGGATGCCTTTAACTGTAAATAAATTTAAAAGAAAGTAATCCATCTTCTTAAATATCAGGTTTGTTATGCGCTGTGTATTCTGAAAGTATTCAGACCCCTTTAGTTTTTGTAAACTTTATTGTGTGATAGATTATTGAGTTACAGGGTGTTGCCCAAACCCACTGTAAATATGTACAATAATATTTTTTCTGCTTATTAAAGCCAGAGAGCTTTTTATTCCTGGAATTTCTACATCCAAGTCCAAGTTGACATTGTTTGTAGTTGGACGTATTTTTGAGTTATTGAGGTTTGGATTAAACCCATTCAATTTATGCGACCAGCCAAACAGGATAATAATGTTCGAAATAAAAGAAGAAAACTGGTAGTAAAAAGGAAAAAAAAATGAAATGTGTTAACAATGGGTTGTAATATCATCACCAAAGTAAAACAAACTAAACAAAACCACAAGACAAAACAGGGACAAGACAAGACAAAAGAAAGTCAGAAATTAAGTATCTCATCTGACCGTCATAACCACTGCGTACATATAAGCATCAAAGTATACATTCATTTCCGAAATTTCGTTATCATACGTTTACAACATATTAATACTATACATTTAGGCATTTCTCAGTTTCTTGTCCATATCGCTCCAGTAGCCAGGAACAGCTGGTGATGTGATAAGTTGTGGCAGATGCACTGAGCATTGGGCCATGTTTAGCCTCCCATCCTGTTCTCCATGACATCCACAGGAAGATGACTAGGGTGGCCTCGGTTCGTGTGCGCAGCACACACTTTCGGCTCTCCCAAAGGTAATCTGTTTCACTTGCCAACTCGTAGATAATGCTAGGTGGAGAACAGTGAGCAGGTTTTTGGGGTCATTTTGGAGGAAACTCTGCCTGTCTAATCTGAAGGGAGTTACTGTAGGGTTTGGAACATCTTGAAATCAGCCCAAAAATCTTGTACTGAAATATAAGTTACAGCTTTGAGCTGTAAAAGCCGCTTTCACCACGTCTATTAAATGGGCCAAGTTGAATCCTCAGTAGTTTAAACGGCGACCAGTGGAACTTGTACTGCATTAACAGGCCTAATATTTGGAGTGATGTATATACAGTAAGTTTAAAAAGGATAGTAGTACACATTAAAATATTGTTGTTAATGATTGGTAATTCATAACGGTTCTATTTTGCGGGCTTATCCAAGTAAGCAACGGGTGGCTCTCAGATGTAGGCTATTCACATTTTTACATTTGGTGGTTTTAGCGCTCATCTGGACCCTACTGAATAACAAACTGTGGAAAGCCATAATTTCCCTTTACACTGGCTCTTAGTCACATCCTGCTCACTTGTTGCTGTATGACTAAAAACAGCATTTAGTCACCAAGAGCTTTACTCAGACACTAGACCCTCTCCTCAGGGGAAATTTGAGGTTTCTGTGGGAGGTTTAAAAGCATTAACTGGGACGAATCTTTCTTTTTTTTATTGCAACCTCAAGTCTAAATATATTGGTCTACAGAACTGCTGCCAGTGGTATTTATTGTGCAAGCAGAAGTGTTGATATGAAAGGATATACACCCACTCCTAAATGGGCTGATATCAGTGTTTGTAGGAAATATTATGACTATTACAAAAACATCCAGTGTAAGAGAATTTTTGTATTTTTATCTCCCAGAACTAAAAAGCAACATGACCTTTGTGTCAGCAATAGCACTACTCATGGTCCATGTCAGTGTATTGGCAAAATTCCTAATCCACTTTACATTATCTATTCTTGTGTAAGATGGAGGCAATAAATATGGCTTCATCTCAGCGATTGTGCACAGTTTTGCAACGTAGGCCTCTGTCTGTCTCTGGTAAAGCTATCCCCTTACTACCAGTTTAGCAGTCTGCTTTTCCAATCTAGCCAGACTTACACACTTCATCCGCCAAGCCAGACAGGAAGCCAGTCACCAGTGCTTTAAGATTCTTTAATGACAGACTCCACGTATACAATATCTTCAATTTAGTAGAAAGCATAGAAAATTGTACGCTTTCTACTAAATCTTAATTAGTTTTTATGATGCAGGCTAAGAAATCCCATCACATGGTAAAATGGTGACAGTTTGAACATTAGATATTTTGGAAAACAATAGGCTTCCCTATGTACAGTATCTATTCAGTGGTAAAGTGCTCGCCCTGTCATCCGGTGATCGGTAGTTCGATTCCAGGGTGATGCTGTAACCTCTCGCCGCCGGAGGCTTCGAGAGAGCTGACTGGCCCGAGCTCTCTCAGAGGGGAGGGATGAGAGGTACTTAGTGCTCCCACATTAATCACGGCTCTACAGCCAATCAGGGGCGTCTGTGAGGTCACGCACGCGGACAGAGCGGATATCGCTGTCCTCCGAGTGTGTTACGCCGGCCCCAACAGTGTGTGAGCGAGCAGTTCGAAAAGATGCGGTCGGCTGGCGTCACGTGGTTCGGAGGAAACACGTGATAGTCTTCGGCCCTCCCGACTGAGTGGTAGTAGTAGCCTTAATGTGGGAGCCCCCTAGTGATGAGGAATTGGACACGACTAAATTGGGGAAAAAATATATATATAACCCCTGACCATTACACATCAGTCTTTGACCAGTCTGTTGAATTTTACATTTATGGCACTTGGCAGATGCTCTTATCCAGAGCAATTTACATTGCTCTTTCATCTCATTATATGAGAGCTGTTCAGGGTTAAGGGCCTTGCTCAAGGGCCCAACAGTGGCAGCTTGGTGATGCTCAGGTTTGAATCTGGGACCTTCCGATCAGTAGTCCAACACCTTAACCACCATGTAAGCCCGGCCCCCCACAAACTGCTAGAACTGAGTTCCAAACATGTTCCAGAATGGCAAGGCCCAGTTGCACAAAGCAAGCTTCATGGTTTGAGTCCTGACTTCAAACTACTGAACACCTTTTGGATAACCTCAAACACTCGCTGCACCCCAGACCTTCTCACCTTACTTGGCAAAGCCCCACAGCCATGCTTTAAAATTAAGCGAAAATCCTTTTTGCAAGAATTATTATAACAACAAATCCTGACTAAATGTTGAATGGGATGTTCCAAAAGCACACATGGCTGTAATAGTTAAGTGTCCACAAACATTTGGTCGTATAGTGTACTCAGTAATGTTTCAGACATACTGTATTTAAGCAGATTGAGTTTGTTAAACACTCCAAAATAGAATAAATAAATAAATAAATAAATAAATAAGAAATGGCACATCAGTATTAAGCTAGCCAGCTACACTGAAAGAATAACTAATGTTACCTTGCTACGTTTGCTAACAGACTAGCTAAGGTTAGGGTAGTTCATGCAACTGAAACAAAATAGCTATTGTCATTATTATATTGAAGAAGCCAATAGCCAACAGTTGATTAGAAACCTAGTCAGCATTAAGCTGAGTTAAGTTTCCTATATAGCAAGTTAAAATTAGACTAAACATACAGTATAACATCTGCTTAATTCCAGTAGCCAGTTTGCTAGCGAGTTAGCTAAAATTATGCTAGCTATTTTGTAAACCAAGAGACAACCTCACTAGCCAGGACAAGCCTTATACTTCTAGATTGATGAATATTGTATGATTTTGGGACCTATCAATTTGGTGGTGGGGCTATTGAGATGGTTTTATATTTTTTTCTTAGTCTTAAGTATTATTCCCATTCATGTATATCGTAGTGTCCTGATATATTTAAACTTTTATCCCTCAGATTTCTATTGCTTTATTTTTATTATTACAGTCTGACAAATTACTCCATAAACTGCAGAAGTGTGACAGTAGTCAGTGACGGAGTGCTTGCCCCTGCCAGTGGGTGTGCTGGTGATGCAGGGTGGACCTCGGACCTTTGCCTTTCCTTTTGGGCAGTGTGACTTTGCACTGTGGAGGGTGTGAAGGGTTCGGACTATCCGGAGCCAAGGGGACATCCTTTTCAGTGATTTAGGACAGCCATCCTGCAGGGTTCTCTGCAAACACTGGATTATGTAACATCAGCATGACAGAGAATGCAGACTCAGCATTCCACATGAACCCTTGACCCATGACTACGCCATGCGCATTATTACATCTTTAGACCAATACAACTACTACATTTGTTTTTTTTCTCCCCAATTTCTGTATTTTTAAAATAAATAAATAAATGAGTTACAGCAGCCTCTGTCAGATGTTTTAAAGAATATTCATTCACATGATTATTTATTGCAAATAACTGCTAAGCAAACTTTCAGCATTCAATCCTGAACCTGATTGAATTCACTGCTGGAATGAATCAGCCAGAAAACCATTTGTGAATGCAGTTCATGATAATAAGGAAGAGAGTTTTGCAAAACATGTGGTAACACTTTCCCTGAAGATATCCTTAAATTTTGTACAGTACTTACACAATTTCCTGCAAAATATCACGCCAATATACTTATCATGGCTTGCTTATAATTAATTACTACTCAAAATTAGGATATGTATTTTGGAGATAAAGAACAATCAGATCTCAGTTGTGGAGAGATTTCGAGAACTGTACATGACCGGTCCTAGTCTTAGTGTGTTTTGCAGATGGTTGGATTGGAAACAGGCTGTGTGTAGAATCTAAATCTTTGAACATGGCGTTATTCATTTCATATGTGACTGTCTGTCTAATTTGGCAAATTAATTATGCATGTGTATTTAGCAGGATACATTGCACTATTAGGCTTAGCACATTGAATCCAGTCCCGGTGTATAGATGATGTTCATCACTGAACAGACTCTCTCTCTCTCTCTCTCTCTCTCTCTCTCTCTCTCTTTGGTCTCTAGCTATCCTCTCCACCCTTTATTCTCACTCCTCACTTCAAATGTTAAAGGGAAAATTAATGTGCTGGAGCAATTGACATGTTATATGGTGCTCTAGTGGCAAACATGACTTTTAGCTATTTTGCAGATTTTAAAGACCTCAGCCAGAAACCTACTCACCACATACTAAAGAAAATGCAACTACAGTACAAGTATGATCATGTGGAAATTTGCTGAAATATGTCTGTGCTTAATAAGGAAAAAGGCATGTAGACCAGATTGGAATTGGAAAGGTTTCATGCAATTGGGTATGGATTTTTAGCAAAAGGTCAGACCTGCCTATCATATATACTGTAGTATGTAGTGTTAAATGTGCAATTACAATCTAAATTGCAACTAAATCATTTAAATACTCCTGCTCAAACGTGACCACATTTTATACAATGTACCATGTGCTTAGGTTATAGGATCTAGTGAAAATCCTTGACCTGAAAAACACAAAATCCATGAAGTGGTTGAAAAAATAAGAGCTGGAGTGTTAAGCGCTAGTTAGATTGATATTCGTGTGAAAGATAAAATGTGAACACCCGTGTGTTCTTTTCCAACATACTTCCTTGCTCAGAAGAAGGATGACAGTTTCCAGTTTCCAAGAAAGTTATCAGTATAATTTGAATTAAACCACATACAGTATCTGGTGTACATTCAGCTTTTTAACACCTTAATTAGAAAACACTGCTAAAATCTTTCTAATTATTATGTCACCAGATGATTACGTCACCATAATAATAATAATAATAATCAGATAATGATGTCAGCACCACCAAAAATATACAAATTTGTCATTCCATCATAATCAGATTGACCACCCAGTAAGAGTTTCTAAACTAAACAGTTGACCTAGTAGAGTTGAAAGTGAACCAGCAGAGTATTCACTGGTTTGTCTACTGTGTTAACATACCATTTAGACCAGGTGGCAGCCATATGATCCTCATACTAACTGTATATCTGTCAGGGATAAAATATACAACAGGATTCGCTGTCCAAGCAGAGGCTGGGCCCAGTGGTTGGTGTGCATTGGTAGTAGACAGACTGGACAATCAGTCCCTTATGCAACATGAGTTCCTTATGCAACATGTCACTTATACTGTATATCCTCACGCTTATTATTTATAGCTCTTGTTACTCAGGGTTGTCTCTGCCACTGGTACCTGGGTATCACTGTGTATCTTCTCCTAACATGCCAGTTCTCCCATTGGCATGACTAGTGCTCTTTGAACACCTTTCCAGATAATTCCTAATGTATGTCAGCTCCTCATTACATTGCGTCATACATTTTCCAAATGATTCTTATCACAGTTGGCAATTTTGCATGGCAGTTACTTACGTAATTGTGATTCTATGAACTTCACAATTCTATGAACTTGAGCCAGGAGTGACCTGGCAAGAAGACGTCAAGAAGGTTCCAGGGAAAGATACGTGTATGACAGTTGTATTTGTAGCCAATACCGCGTCATTAATCACTTTGAGAGTTTTCTGGAAGGGCTTTGCATGTGTGCCCGCGCACACAAGAATGTAAACAGGTGATATTGCTGCCTCTGGTGGATAGCAGGGGTTCATAGAAGCTCAAGTTCCATACTGAGAATTAGCAGTATCAGTGGTTTTAAGTGACAGAAATGCCTTTGTATGTAAAACTATCAGTATGGACGGTTTTCTTTGATCCAACTGTTAGTATACACATATACATACAGTACATGCATTGCCTGTGAGGATATGTTGGGGGACCTGGATCCTATACAAGAGAACTTTGTAGCTGCCACCCTGGAGCTGCAAGGCTAACCACTATACCGTATGCTGTGGTTTCGTGACAAAATCTGACGCACGGAGGAATCCATGACTTTTGCATGCCATTATATAGGAGTGTAATGGCATGCAAAAGTCATGGTTTGCTATGTGCATCAGTTTCTATGTCACGATTTGATATATATTTTTTAGGTTTTTGGATTTGGTATTTAAATTCACATTCTTCCTTTAAGAAACGTAAAACCAGGCACATGCATGTGTAGAACTGCTGCTAATGCTGTATCACAGAGTCAAGTAACACACTAGGAGAAAAAGCGCTATCCCGCCCCTCACTGTGATTGACAGAGCAGGCAGGGTATACTGTAGCATCCTCCTCATCCAGACAGTCTGGCCAGTTTTGCCTGCTCAAGCCCTGAACGATTTGGCAGCCGTATTTCTGTTGCACTGCCTGGTTGGCGTTGTGCATACTGTAGTGACAATTTGGAGATGGTTTTGAGTCTTATGACTCTGTTCTCAAAATGTCTTATTTAAAAGTAAACCACACTCATATTTTATCGGCTCTAGTTGATGTGAAACAGTGAATTTGAGTGTTTTCTGACTGGTGAAATCTAATACTTAACATTAGTATTTTGGAAGTTTAGTTGAGGTTTGTAATAAGTGCTTCAAGTTCGCAACAAAAATGTGAGGAAAATTTATGTTTATTTTCATGGCAGCGTTACTAAATAAGAGTACTAAAGAACGCATTCTTTTTGGTCGATGTTTTAAAATGATACGTTCATTTACTGTATACATGATACACATCTACTTACGTACTTCTTCTGGGAATACGGTTTGACTGGGTCTTGTTAAAAAAAAAAAAAAAAAAAAGGACATCTGTCTTATGGCACCTTAATCCTGACTTAACTGAAGCAACGTTCCATGGTCAGCAGTATCTTCTCCAGAACCGCAGTGATTGGAGATGCTATGAATATACAACAGTGTAGTCACTGGGGTCTAATTGTTCACTGATGTTTGGCCCTGTGTATTCTGGGTAATAGGGGAGACCATAAGCCAAGGCTTTTTCTTAAATGCCAGGTGCAGGGCTGTGTTGCAAACACATTAAATGAAAGCAGGATGCTATTTCTGGACCTTTCACATCTATCTTAAATCATTTATTGATGTTCCATGTCATGACTTATGATAATTATTGTGATGAATCAGTCTGATTCAGGAACAAAAGAATTTTATTTAGCTTAGTAGATAGATGGATAGATGGATGGATACTTGAATGATCCTGAACGAAGAAGCGTTATACAGGATATTTGAAGACATGGTTATATATGCATGTTAATTTGGGTATATTTGCATATCAAAGTATATATATATTTAAAGCATTTCAATGGGAAACTGCTGTCCTGCTCAGTTTCACCTATGAACGAGTTCATAAACATGACTTATCAGAAATGCACGTTGGTGGTTTTCTTAAAAAAGCAGAGGCACTAAAGCCGGCAGAAGGAAAAATGGTAATAAAATTTTGAGCTAGCTTCCGATGCGGTGTGCATACGCCCATAAAAACGGAAAGGACATGGTTTTTGAGAAGGTTATAATAATTATAGCCAAGCCACGCTCTCCTTTATCATTGAGTGCCTGATTGAATCCACATGCTTAAGGGTAAAATATAACAACATGATAAATTGATAATGAGGGCTTTTGCTCTTTACGTACTCTCGTGTCCTGGGAAAGTCAGTTGATAATAAAGTCAATTACATGAAATATAATTTGATGAAATATAAGGCCTTTTCTTAGATTTGAAAATGAATGATGGTCGTCTGTTTAAAGTTCACATCGTCGGGTTTTATTTTCGCTGAACACATCATCGAGTGTAATCAAGTGTAAGAAGCGATTGAGCAACCAAACACGTTTTACTTACAGTATGGTCACCTGTAATGAGTGCGCAGTGAAATAAACCGCTCTGGTTCCTATACGGTCCACATGATATCGATGTAAATACACTTGATTTAAAGCTGACATCTTGCACTGTAAGATTTAAATCCCACATGTTGGTGCGCAGATCCGAAAACGAGCATCGTGTCCTCGTCCAATTAAATAAGGCCCGCTCTGGCACACAGAAAAGGCTGAACAGTGTTTCGTCTTACACCACAACCTCGCAGACCTGCGCATGAGAGTGACCACAAAAGGTTCAAGTCTCTTCCAAAGAGTTGCAATTTATGTTTGTGCTTTGAAGTGACAGAAAGCTCTGGCTTATTTTAGTTTTATTTCACAGAGCACAAAGATCGTACCAGCTTTCCAAGTCTTGTCAAGAGAGACGTGCCAAAGCAGCTTTTATTACACCCTCATTGACATGCATTTATGGGGAAAATATTGCCATTTATATAATATACGCAAGAGCCATGGTAGATTTTAGGTGCAGGGGCCCTATTGAAAAGCGCGAGACAGCAACCTTGGAACCGAGACATAATGCTTGGGAAAACCCGAGCCATTAGGCATGGGTGGTTTACCGCTATGAGGGCAGCTGGGTGTTATTTCTGTGAGTAATGCTGGGTCATAATGTGAAAACGGTATGGCTGCCGCACCCCTCCTGCTTCCTTCGTAGCTCTATTCGCCACAGATTTCCAAAACAAGTCAACACTACTGTACATAGTCGTACCTACTAACACATTGCCGGGGATGTATCTCATTTGGAGAACTCAAATTTGTAAAAGGTCATGTTACATAATAAGTCCTTGCTTACAGTGGAGAAGCTAACAAGACTGAATGGTGACAACAGAGAGGCCTAAACAGAGAAGACAGATTTATTTGAAATTGAATGCAGGGAGAATGAAAGCATATTTCTCTCTCCGGTCATCTTTAAACATTCTGTTTTTGTTGTCGGCTCGCTAATCAGAGCAGAGAGATAAATAAAATGAAACCACAATCACATTCTGCAGGAACTCTCTCTCCCTTTGTCCCTAGCCCTGTAGCTAGTCTCCTTTCTAATGTCTTCAGTTAAGTTATTTGCGTCCATGAAAGCATGCGATCCGACAACACAACAACACAGGAGCTGCTAGAGAAGGTGCACTGGTTTTTGTTTGGAGTTTTCAGGGTTTTATTTGTATTTATTTTGTTTGGAGCCTATCCCAGGAGACTTAGGGCACAAGGTGCGGTACACCCTGGACAGGGTGCCAATCCATCACAGGGCACACACACATCCACTCACTCACACACTCATTCACACACTACGGGCAATTTGGGAACGCAAATTAGCCTAACCTACATGTCTTTGGACTGTGGGAGGAAACCGGAGAACCCGGAGGAAACCCACCAAGCACGGGGAGAACATGCACACAGAGATGGGAATCGAACCTGGCCGGGAATCGAACCCAGACCCTGGAGATGTAAGGTGACGGTGCTAACCACTGTACTTGGTTTAGTATATTGAAATATGTGTATCGAGTCTAAATAAAGTATTTCAATACACCACGTGCCGGTTAAAAATATCGGTTAAATCATAATCGCAGTGTTCGTTTGGCGATGTGTGTCATAAACATCCCTTCCTATTTTTGACAGCTGTACTGTATTTCGTGCGAGCGAAATTTCTTCTCATTGAAACCAAGATGTTTGCGTCCCACGGGATTGCGTTCGCATTACTGGGTGATGAATTTCTTTAAGAAGAAATGGTAAATGAAACATTGTTGATATTGTGGCATATGCAGCTATCAATCAAGGCCAGATCCAGGCTATAGCTGTCGTTCTAATGCCTAACTTGATCAGATGCAAGTTCATACTTTGGTTCACTTTCTTTTCCCTTCATTGAAAACACAACTAATATTTAAAGCCATTACATTTTTAAAAGACTTCCAAAGCATCCATCATTTCATGGTTGCTGGAAGAGGTTAAAACACAGCAGGGATTTAAACACTGGATAAAATGGAACCATATTTTGATGATCCTTGTTTTCCTTCTTGTACTTGCCGTTTATCTACAGAATGGCTGTCAACCTTTAAGTATATATGAGACTGGACTGTACACTTTAGGGCCAAAACAACTGTTATTATATGGGTGATATGGTCTTCTTAACCCAATTGCACAGGATGTATTTGTACTGTATGTTAGAGGATTACAATTTCCCTTCACTGTAACTGAGATGAAAAATAAGCAAGCTGTATGAAAACATGATTTGCCAAGGTTGGACTCAAAGAACTTGACCTCAACCCTACTCAACACCTTTTGGTTGAACTGGAACACTGGCCACGCCCTGGATCCCTTTGGCCGACATCACTACCTGACCTTACCAGTGCTCTTCTGGTTGAATGGCAGATGCCCACAGCCAAGCTCGAAAATCTAGTGAAAAAGCCTTTGCTGAATACTGAAGGTTATTATAACTGTAAAGACAAATTGGATGTTCAACTAGCACGTATGAGTGTCATGTCCAAAATGTTTTGGCCGTATAGTGAAAAAACTGAGATGAGACGGTTTGTTTTGACTCGAGAGTAATCAGAACTGACAGTGTCTCATATTCTGATGGATAGCCTAATACTATTATTAATTTCAATACTATTCTATTCTTAATGCTCTGGAGTCAAAACTAAACCATATCATCTTAGCGTACCCAGATATCCACACCAAGATTTCCTTATATGTTCACATTTTAGGGAGAATATCAGACTCTTTATAATCCTTGATGACAGCTTAGTCTAGACAGTTTTGTCACTGATGAATACTGGGGAGATCCGGTAAAGGCGTATTTTGAACATTTATGAAATGCGGTTTCTATTGTTCGGTTTTCACGTCATTTACATTGCCATGAAGGATGATTTATCAACACTTATCTATCAACAGATCTCGATAAACTGGCCCTTTTACATCTACTTGTTCTCCACGACCTTTGAAAGTACAACTGCCTGCATGTTTAATATTTTCCTAATACAGCACATCATGGAGCTTTTTTTTTCTTATAACATAACAACAATTCACAGTCACTCTAAAATCGTATCACGATATCCTGCTGAATCACTTAAAGGAGAAAAACATTGCATTGATTAGTAATCTATTTTTTATATTTCCATAAGAAAAGTACACTTTGAGTCTGTTCCTTAGTTAGAACAATTGTGTAATTCTTAAAGCTCCTTCCATATTCACAATGCCTCTCCTGTTTTAGCTGCAGCGCTCAATAACCATTATGCTCCTAGCCAGTGTGCTGTTGGTTCGAATTAGGCTGATGATCTACATGTTTGGATTCTCGCACTGAAATCGAGTTATGCTGTGGTGTGAGGATTTTACAAGAATTTGTGCAACCTTGGATTTCCACTTGACCTCCACCAGATGCCAGTTACAGTATGTACGACCTCTTTACCAACCACTCACTCACTCACTCACTCACTCATCGTCTATAACGCTTTATCTTGTATTCAGGGCCACGGGGGCCTGGAGCCTATCCCAGGAGACGTAGGGCACAAGGCGGGGTACACCCTGGACAGGGAGCCAGTCCATCACAGGGCACTCACTCACACACTACGGGCAATTTGGGAACACCAAATCAGCCTAATCTGCATATCTTTAGACTATGGGAGGAAACCGGAGCACCTGGAGGAAACCCACCAAGCACGGGGAGAACATGCGAACTCCATGAGCGGGAATCGAACCCCGACCCTGGAGGTGCAAGGCCTTTGCCAACTAGCCATTTGATTAATTCTAATAATACCAAGCTCTTCTACAATAAATGCAATTTGGATGAATAACTAGTTGCTTTAAATATAGGCATGAACATTAGTCTTTTTTTGGGGGATTTTTCCCCGATTTTCTCTCTAATTTAGTCGTGTCCAATTCCTCCCCGAGATTAATGTGGGAACACTGAGTACCTCTCATCCCTCCCCTCTGAGAGAGCTCGGCCAATCAGCTCTCTCTAGACCTCCAGCTGCGAGAGGTTACAGCATCACCCGGGATTCGAACTTCCGATCTCCGGATGACAGGGCGAGCACTTTTACCACTGCGCCACTTTTACTTGTCCCGTTTTTAAAAATTTTTTTAATGTAGTTTATTGACACAATGAACCATCTAAATCTACTCTGAACACTTGTGAATTGTTACCCTAACCTGAGAGCTTTGCTATTGCTGTCGCTTTCATTGCTCAGTTTATTTCCAGTTCATTGCTAAATATAGGGTTTGGAATGGTGCCACTTACTGCTGCTGTGTCGCTGTCCATTTGCTCGCAGTCCGCTGAATCATAGACCAGGCAGCTAATGCCAGAGAGTCCTGTCTGATGTCAGAGAGATTTGTTTAGACAGTCTCTGCATAGCCAACCGACTATTTCCAACCTTCAAACACAGCATTCGTATCAGAAAATTTCTGCACGAACCGATCGATGCTACAGTAAAATGCCTGGATGTTGGATGCGGGTCCTGGACTCCTGGACCATGATGAAAGGCTTTCCCTGAACCTACTTCTTCAGATTCAGCGACGACTGCAAACTTTAGTGCTCTGTTGGACAAAAGAGGCATTACAGAGCAAAATGACATTTCTTGGTCCACATGTTCAGGAAGGTTAGAAATGAGTACTCGATGATGCTGTAAAGTTGGCTTCAAGATAAGAGATGCTTAAGATGTTGTGTTATCGTTTTGAAGTGCTTTTGTGTTTTTCTTGATGAATCAAAAGGAACCGATTAAGAAGACAATCTCTTGCTGTGTATGTTTTCGTTATGCAGCAAAAAACAGGCACGATTGATGCCCGATTTCTCTTCTGAATTGTCCTAGGTTTATAAACTAGCTTAAGTGTGTTTAGCAGTTTGTGTTCCCAGTTCTCGTCTCCCATGTTAACATTTGTGGTACAAAGGGACCTACAGGACTGCTGTTTCCAATAGCCACCTAAATGCAAACAATAATCAGTTCAGCATTGCAGGCATGGGTGGTAAACTGTTTACCCACCGACCAAAGGCCAGTGCTTGGCACACCCACAAAGCCCACATACAGAATGTCCCAGCAGAAACTTGGCTTCTGTCACTCAGCTCTTTTCTGCATCCAATTTCACAGAAAATATTCGTGGAATCTCTCCTACTCCTTAAAATCTCTTTTAGTTTTCATCAAATTAAAATTTTATTGCCCAATGTTTACTTGATCTGTTCACCAAATGACAACAGTGGAAAGAACATGTTTGTATTCCTCTCTACGGAAGATGCAATGCTAATGACCGAATGCGGAGAGAATTCTATGAGAAAATGCCAGTTCTGAAAGAATAATACAGCACGCCGAGCCAAAACTCAGGGGAACATTGTCTTTGCTAAGATATAAGCCTCATTTGCTAGGATGCTGCATAGCTAACCTAGTCTAAAGTCATGTTCATGAACAAATTGTTGTTTGCTGTACAGTAGGTGGTGCCAGTTCAGACACTGGACGTTTGTTACGTTTTAATCTAAATTTCACTGTTATGTGGTACAAATTAACAAGCGCCTAACAACAACAACAATAACAAGAAACAGTTCTGTGTTACCATGTGACATGTTCGCCACAACTCATTCTCAACTCAGTTGGTTTCTAGGACAAATAGTGGCAGTCGATAGTGAAGCCCATGTGTGAATTGCTAACTGGATCAAATTGTATTTCTCAAAGTGTGTCTTTAATTCCTTTGATTTATAATTTGCTTGATTGATTGAGATCGAGAGTTTTAAATTGCCTGATTGATAGTTTTAAAGGTCCCATATTTTTTCTTTTCTTTAACACGTTAAGACAGGTCTCAGAGCTTTCCCAATGCGTGTGTGTTAATGCTCCAGCTGAAATACCCCTCAGATAATACCACCTCACACTCCCATTATTGCACTCCTCCTTCAAATGTGCCATTTCAGTGTCTATGCACTGTATGTTGGGTCCTACTGAGCCACATGCAGCCAGAGACAACGGAGCCAAGGGAGGCTTCTTAAATAGGAGAAAAATGAAATTGAATTAAAAGAAATGGATTAGACATTGGGAAGGGCTGTTCCTCTCTTTACATTTTATTTTTTGCATTTGCATTGGAGACCCATCAGAATTTTTCAAAATGACTAAAAAGGAAATTGCATAATAGATCCTCTTATGAAAAGCCTGACAGATGGAGCTCCCTTATAATGATTTTTCATTATAATGATGTGCAAAGCTTCAATCAGGAATACTGTTAAGAATTAAAACATTTCCATGATCCCTGTTCAGTGGAAAAAGTGCACAAACTGAACATGGTGCCAACACTAATGGCTCCGCTGCCTAGTCCTTTTTGATACTGATACATTTTTTTCATGGCTCAGACACTAAGTCCATCTGGGATCTCAAGAAAGGGTGGTGGAAAGTTTGCTTAGCTAAAAACGGCCCAGCACCTGCTTATCTCTCAGCGCTAATCACACCCGCACTGCACCACGTTCCCTCAGATCCTTAAAGCACTGCTTGACTGGTCACTCCGTCTCCCGGGGATCGAGGAAGACAAGCATCTAGACTGCAAGCTTTAAGCGAGGACTAAAGATCTTTCAGTTTCTTAGATATTTGGACTAAAAAACCCTTCCAACAGTGTTTGACTGATGGTACTTATAGTTAGTAACCAAGTAACAAATGTAAGAATCTATCCAATCATGGAAACTTCAAAGCACTTTTGTAAGTCGCTCTGGATAAGGGCATCTGCTGTTTGGGGAAATGCAATGGTAGGGTATATGCTTTATACTGTATCCTAAAAAAATATTTAGAATAATGGAAATATGGGTGTATATATATTAAGCTTATCCAGAGATGAATCTTTTATACGATTCTGCTTATCCTGTAAGTTGTATGTTAATGTTTTTCTTCTATGAGTTCACACTGATACATCAGCTATTAAAGATATAGCTCAAAAGGTAGAAGGTACTATTATGGGGTTCTTGAGCCGGGCTACTTAACCCTGAAATAATCATTTTAATAATAATAATAATAATAATAATAATAATAATAATAATTATAATTATAATAATAATAATTATTATTATTATAAGCATTTTATTTATATAGGCGTCTTTCTGGTCACCCAAGGTCGCCTTCCAGATGAAACAAGGATAAATTAAACAATAAAACAAGATACCATTGAGTAGTAAGAGAAAAGAAACGTGTCATAATTGAAGCAATTCAGAAGGAGGTTTAAATGGTGTCTCCTGCCTCAGTTCTAAGCTGTTTTTGATTAACCCAGTCAAAATAATGGATGTAAAGATATATCTTCTTGACTCATGACCTGTTCTCCATCAGGTGAATTCCCAACACTCTGGTGGTTAAACACTAATTATCTGGCGTGTATAATGCCCTCAGCGGCATGGCCGAGTATAGATTTCCCAGTGAGATAGAGTAGAACCAGACCTCATTGGAAAGTCTCATGACTCAGAGCAAACGGTCAGCTCCATTAAGATCACACACCGCCATGATTTACCCATGAGTCTTTAGTGCTGATAGCGCAGCTCTGTATTGTGGTATGACTGTAAGCAGTTTGCTGGTGTGTGGAGAATTTGAAAACATTAATATGTCAGTAGAGACATAAATCTCAGTTAGGTCGGAAGAAAGGTGGGTTATTTGACATGAAAATAATTTCATAGGATACTACGTGGAGTATATGATTAAATCGCTTATCCTGACTAAACATATTTGGACTTTTACTGACCTTCTGGACATTTTCTGGACTGTCATTTAAGATCAAAGATATTGGAATTTCAGAAAGGTCAGAAGTTCTTACGCCAACGTTACAGACTGAAGGTCTTCAGCTCAGAGGACTAGCCAGATGTTTTATAATGGGATGGCCAGGTTAGATCCGATTACCCACATAATTAGGGTGGGTCGAAATGCCATTCCGTTTCCATAATAAAAACGAAGAAATGTGACTGACTATATCCGTGTTTGTTATCTAGCAAGCTACAAAAATGAGTCAGAATTAACGTAGCATGTGTCTGTATCTAATGAAATACGCTTGCATTATGGATTTAATATCATGGTATGGTATTGTATAATGGTAGCTAACAACAGCCTGAAGAATTCCAGTGTTATAGTCGGGATGCACATGCATGCAGTTTATTGTGGAAAGTACAAACAAGAAGAAAGAAGAAGAAAGGGGGGGAAAAAGTGCACAGAAGCCAGAACGTAAATAGTTACATTAATTACATGAAACAGGAAACAGATGTAAGCGAACCAGGCCCATGTGGCAAGATGACGCGACATGCATGGGGCTGATGGGTAATGTAGTTCTGTTCGTGTGACATTACTATAATAATTATGCCTCTGTTAAATATGGTTAAAGTAATAAAAAAAATCATACTTGATCAGTATTTGCTTACCTGTTTCCTTGCTCAGCAAATAGTACCTTTGTGTCTTAGAAACTTCTGTGTCTTCTGTGATTTGTCATACATTATGTCCTTCCCAAACCTGACCAGATAAAGCCTGCGAAGCAAAACTGCAACGCTCCAATCCAAAGAGAATGCTTTCATCAGTTCCACATCTGGCTTTGTCTCATTTAAATGTAATGACATAATGAACAACAATTTGAAAGAATATACTTGTAAAGCACACTAACACGCTTTACAAAGCCCTGTAATTAGATTTGTCTGTTTGTATTACAAGGAACATGCAAAAGATGTTATGTGGCCCTTATCATGTCCTGAGGGACTGATGATGTCTAGACTAAAATGATTCCCTTTAATAATGACCTGCAGCTTCTGGGCTAATTTAAAGCAGTTACGATGCTTTATATAATACCCTCTGATTCAATTACATAATCCAGTCTGTCCATGCAAGAAGCAATCTATCATTTCTTCTTCTTTTTCTTCTTCTTTTTTTTTTAAAAAGCATATCACTGATTCTTTATTTTAAGCAAATGTTTATCATCTCACTTAACCATCGTCCTGATATCATGACCACACACGTACTTTATATGCTTTCATGGTCAGATCTAATTAGGTGAAGGCTATTATAAGACGCTTTAGAAGGTTTTCTTCCTGCTCTCCAGCAGTTTTCGTGCATTTAATGCCGGCTTCAGGGTTTGCAAATCTGTTCACCCAAAGCATCAGTGCGGTGAGGCTTGAACTAATGATGATGACATCAAACGAAGAACATGAGGTCTGTTTGTACAAAATAAAGTGAAGGGCAGCGGTGACTTCATTCAATGAGGAAATGAACTGAGATTGCAAGGCGAGACATCTGTTCTGAGGTGTGCAAGTGTGCCAGCGTAAGAGTCAGCCAGGTGTCTGTTACGAAGACGGGTGGGGAAAAGGTCATTATAAACCACTCAGATACACTGCGTTTGAGTATTGCCTTGTCTAGGAACAGTACTGATGCGTTTGGCTGCTGGGGATTGGGTCAATTGTTGTTTAAGTGCTATATTATTTTGTTGCTTTACAGCCTGAAATGAAGGCAGACCCAGTTTTAATTTTATCCAGCTGTATTTACCAACCAAATTCAACCAAATGTATTCAACCAAATGAAAGAAGAAAAAAAAAACAGAATCAATGATTTGGAAAATCACCCCCTCCAAAAATGTCTTATAAACTCTATCAGGTGAAGCTGATCATCTCCTCAGCGGCCCATTCTTCTTTGCAGAACTTCATTTCATTTAAATTTGATGGTGATCGAATCGAGTCATTCCACAGGGTCATTAAATAGGGTTTAGGTCTGGGCTCTGACTCGACCATGCAAGGGCATCAACCTTTTTCTCCTTCAACCACTGTGTGGTCAGTTTTGCTGTGTGCTTTGGGTCATTGTCCTTTTGGAAGGTAAACCATCTTCCCATTGACAACTTTCTGGCAGAGGGCAGCAGATTTTCCTTAAGAATTTGATGGTATATTCCCCCCTTCCAAGACAAGTGCTACAGTTCCCTGCAGCGGTGAAACACCAGTGCCGGTGCCTCAGAGTGGCGCAGTGGTAAAAGCGCTCGCCCTATCATCTGGAGATCGCTAGCTCGAATCCCGGGTGGTGCTGTAACCTCTTGCCGCCGGAGGCTTAGAGAGAGCTGACTGGCCCGAGCTCTCTCAGGAGGGATGAGAGGTACATAGTGCTCCCACATTAATCACGGCTCTACAGCCAGTCAGGGGTGTCTGTGAGGTCACGCAACAGAAGGAGCGGATAGCGCTGTCCTCCGAGTGTGTTACGCCGCCCCCAACGGTGCGCGAGCGAGCGGTTCGAAAAGATGCGGTCGGCTGGCGTCACGTGGTTCGGAGGAAACACGTGATAGTCTTCGACCCTCCCAGCTGAGTGGTTGTAGTAGCCTTAATGTGGGAGCCCCCTAGTGATGGGGAGGAATTGGACACGACTAAATTAGGGAGAAAATCGGGGAAAAATCGAAAAAAAGAAAAAAAAAAGAAACACCAGTGCCATCTTGGTAGCTTCTTTGACCAGTTTCTTCCTTGTGCTTACATCCAATTTTGAGCAACGTCCTGATCCAGGGACGACTGTGTTGTACCAAATACAACACACCTAATTATAGACTTCACTGTGTTTCTAGGCGGTGACATAGAATTAGAATTGTTTTTGTATCCATCTAATGACTTGTGCCTGTGCACAACTTTATCTCACAAATACTTGCCACTCATAGTTGATGTGCTGATATTTGTCCATCCATATGAATGTGCATAAAAAAAAAATCTGAAATCAAGGTTTCCTTTTTCTGAAAAATGTTTCATGTGAAACATACTTTAACAACTCAAATCTTGCAGATATATGATATTTATTGTACAAATACAGTCGCTTATCCTGTGTAGGTTCCTGGGGGGCTCAGATCACAAGCCAGGGTACACCCTAGATAGGGTACCAAATCATTGCAGGACACGCACACACGCCTAGCCAATTTGGAAATGCCAGCCTGCCTACGTACAATGGATGTCTTTGGACTGTGATTTATTTTGTAATCTTCTCTTAGCTATCAGGCTGCAAAGCCCATGTTGGGTAAGGAGCAAAGTGTAAGTGGTGGTAACAGTCAGTTTGCAAAAGGCTTTGATCATGTTTTTATAGGTGTTACATGCCGTAGTTAAACAGTTAATCAGTTTAGATTGCGATATGTGCAAAAGACAAACAGAAATTTCAGGGAAGTGTGTGGTGTAATAGCAAATGTCAAAATCTTACCATGTGTAGAGCTTTTTATTGGCACTATGTACTGTATGATCAGGAATTGTGCAAAAATTAGTGATTTAAGCTTGTGACCCAGAAATGCAAGCTGGCAAATCGGTCCAATCCCACACTGTATGCAACGGTTAGGGTTATCAGAACCAGAGTTATCCTGTTCGTCCCTCCAGATAAACAATTAGTTGCAATGCGTCATTCTCTTGCTTAATACTTGCTTATACTGTACATCCCATACTTGCCAAGAAAGAACGGCACCAGTGTCTTCAGATTTTTGTCCATTCTTCCACGTTGTATGCAGAATGGTCAAAGTGTCCCAGAGTCCCATCAGTCCTTTCTCGTCCAAGTCTCGTATACAGTCGATTTGGCTCGATATGTCCCATACATCCTGGTACATGGAGGCTGTGCTGTGTTCTTCTTGAACACAAAGTACAAAAGGTAACCATAGGATCTGTCTAACAACCTGCCCATCCAGTTTAAATTTGTGATTATATCTAATAGTACACAGAGTAATTTCCGCAATCATTTTACCCTTTGGTTTACTTTGCACACTTACTCCGAACAAACCCCATGGAAATTATTACTGGAAATTCATTGCAGTTGATGAGCAAGGCTGTTTTGCACAAATGTTTGATAATCATGTAGCTATTAAAATGTAAAAATTTGATTGCAGTGATTAGCTAATTGCTGAACACGAGCACAATAACATGAGAGCATCCTGTTTTTCAAATGAGTCAAAATGATGGTAAAATGACGCCATTAGCCTGGTAGGGCCTGTTACCTAAACATATGATGCAACATAGATGAGATGAATTGTTCCATGTTCTTGCTCTCTCGCATGCTCATTTACTTTACATAATATTGAATCATTTTTTTTTTTTTTTTTTTTTTTTTGCACAAGTAAAGTGAAAGTTTAACCTTAACCAACCTGAGCAAATTCAAAGCTGAATCACACTGTGTTGTTTTTCAGGAGCCAGGTTAGACGCGGGTCTCCCGAGGTCACGCAGCTTCAGACTGATGCAGGACAGTCCCATGTCTCCAGGACTGTCAAGCGTTATCCTTCATCTTCGGCACCCATAACTTCAAACGCTTTGCCCAGCGCAAACGGACACAGCCATGGACACGCGCACGCTCAGCATATCGACTACTCTAATGTCCAGCCGCACGCCTCCACCAACACTGTGATTCCAGCAGGTTAGAATGCACACATACACAGCATTTGACATACTTTGAATTTAATTAATAACCTTTTTGTTTTTGTTAATGGAAATTTACATGCATCCGAATTAAATAAATATATACACTTTGATTACTTTGACATTGATTATCTCTAGCACCTTATCAATGGCACCTTTTAAGCTATATTATGGTGAACAGGTGAACAGTCAGATCTTGAAATTGTTGTGTTGGAAGCAGGAAACAAGCATAAGGATCTAAACGACTTGAAGAAGGAACAGTCAAAGGTCTGATGAGTTCAGATTGATCTTATTCCAGAGCAACGGCCGTATCAGGGGAAGAACGGAAACAGCATGAAGTGATGCACCCATCACGCATAGTGTCCACTGTAAAGCCTCTGTAGGCTGTGTTATAAACTGCCGTTGCTTCACAGTTCTAGACTCAATGCATGTCAAAGGTGGCCCAAGAAAGACCAACCAGTGATTTAATGCTCATCTATGCCTGCGAGGACCGAAGACCAGCTTGTCTGGCGCAATCCCACACACAAACTGCTGAAAAGCGCAAATTGCTGAAAATCAAAAATCAAAGCTGGCCACAAGAGAAAGGTATCAGAACACCCAGAGCAAACTCCCCAGATCTCAATTCGAACAAACATCCTTGAAATGCTCAGAGCAAACAAGTCCAATCCACAGAGGCAGCCCCATCCCGCTAAACAAGGCACCCAAATGATCTTCGGCCGCCGCCCTGGTGCCAGACACCACAGCACACTCCCAAAACTTAGGTGGTTTTACTGTTAATGATTTTTGTGGCTGATCGGTGTAATGTAAACTGCTTGGCCAAGAAAAAAGTCGCCATATTAGAGGGGTATAATTAACCAAAGAAAACAACTGAGGAGATTTGAAATTCCTGGAACTGGGTTAGGAATCCTTCGACGCATTATCAAAACTTGGAAGCATAGTGCTGGACCATCAATTTTGTGGAAGAAATGTTGTTGAAGAAAATAATGAATGAAGCATTTGGTAGGGATCATAAAGATTGGACTTTGGACCAAGGGCAAACGGTCTGATGAGTTCAGATTGATCTTATTCCAGAGCAATGGCCATATCAGGGGAGGAACGGAAACTGCATGAAGCGATTGCACCCATCAGGCATAGTGGCCACGGTCAAGCCTCTGGAGGCAGTGTTATGAACTGGCGTTGCTTCGCAGTTGGTCAGGTCTAGACTCAATGCATGTGGCAATAAAATGAAGTCAGCTGACGACCTGAACATACTGAATAACCAGATTATCACGTCAATTGAGCTTTTCTTCCCTGATGGCACAGACATATTCCAGGATTCAAAGTGTGAAAGCGTGGTTCTGGGAGCACGAGGAATCATTTTCACACATGAACTGGAGAACACATTTCGGTCTGTAATAAAAGCTAAAGGAATTTTAGAGCGTGTGTATACCGTAGGTGATATTTCAACGTCACATTATGACACATGGTTGACTAGGCTTGGATTTAAAGTTTAGAAAAGTTTATTTAGATTATGTCAGTTGTCATAAAGGCCTTACGTAATGTGTATCCTCTGGAACACTGGAACAGAGGAACGCTATCACACACACATACACACACACCCCCCCCCACACACACACACACACACATATGGAAGCCTTCTCCATGGAGCTGATTTGTGTTTGTTGATACTGGAAACTCTTGTTAATTGAGAGGGTTAATATGTCCACAGGGATGTTTGCGCCCCAAACAAGCACATAAACACAAACAGAGACATGAAAACACACATTTATTACCGTCATTTTAAGGCCATTACACTCACACTCTTTATTTACGTCAAGTGTTACACTAGGGGGAAATCTCGTCTCCTTGATTTCTGTCGCACAAGCGCACACACATACACACACAAGGTGTGTTTGATGTCTTTCTTCTGGTGCCTTCGAGCCTGTGTTTTCTCTTCAGAACCCAGCACACGTGCGCTACACAAACCCCACTGAACACTTTGAACCCTGACTTTGTACTTCAAAGCCTTCTCTTCGCTGTCTACATCACAGTTAGGAAAATGTTAAAGCAGCGCGCTCAATTAAAATAAATAAAATCCTAATCAAATTATTTTGAGAAAAAATAAATTAACGAAGAGCGACATGTGCATATGGACAGCATCTAACGAGCGTCTCAAATTATCCTGCAATGGAAGTGTTTAACAAATTCAATCCTCACAAATATTCCAAGAGATCCTTGTTTTCAGACGTCTGTTTTTCCATCATTTACAAGGCAACGGGAGTTGAACAGGTTCCCACCATTACACAAGACTTCCCTTCCAACTACAAACAGATATACACACACACACACACACACACACACACAGACACATACACACACATGCGCACACTCGCACACGCCTTATCCTCGTGATGCTCTCTCTCTCACTCTATCCTGTTCTGGAGAGCTTTTGCAGTGACATATCCTTCCAGCTATCCAGACTCTGGTACACATACACACACACACACACACACACACACACATACCCACACACTGACACACGTACACACTTCGACTGTTATAAACCTCCTGTTCTACCAGTGTCCAAGCAGGGAGAGTGAAGATGCAGCACTTCTTGTATGTGTCTGTTCTGTGCCTTCAGCTCTTGATTTCTCATTACCATTCGACTCCGTTACCTTTTTTAGGAGCGAACCTTACAGCCAATGTGGACCGAATCAAGATCGTCTTTACACCCATGGTGTGTAGGAGGATTTGCTATGCGGGGCAGTGCTACAATAACTGCGAGCGTGGAGATAAGACCACGGTGTTCAGCGAGAACCAGGGCCCGCCAGTCAAGACCCACGGCTTCAGACTCTGTAAGTCTCTCCGTCTGTGCATTTCTCAATCTGAATCGGTTCTGTATTCCTCACAAGAGCATGTTTTGTCTTTGACCTCTTCTTTGAGATGCACTGAAATGAAACATTTTGTGGAGATCCCTTTCAGCACGCTATAAAAAGAGGGAAAGAAAAGGAGAAAATGGGCTCTGTGATTGCGCACCGAAACCTGCGGGTTGTTTAGAGCCGGGGGAAGCCGCACACTCGTCCCACGCTCCCTCCTCTCTACCCCCTGCTCGTCTGCGGTCTACGCCTGGCTTTGAACCTCACCTTAACCATTTCATGTGCTCAGCAGAAGTAAAAAAGAAAGACAAGGGGGCGGGAAAGAGAAGGAGAAAGGGAGAAAGATTTAACAGGGATTACATTAAAGCCACTTTTATCCACCTGCCAGTGCGGAGGGCCTGAGGAGAGGCGACAATGCCGAGCCGTCCTCTCCCAGCAGCTCGATCTGATTTATAGGGAAATCTCACACTCTCCCACTTGAGCTGCGTGTGGTTAATGAAGCACATTTCATACACCAGAGCTCAGTTAACACCAGTGGACCGTTTAATGCCCGGCCAAGTCTTTTTTGTCACTGGTGAGAACATAGTTGTAGTGTTGAGCAGTGAATGAGTGGAGCTTTTTTCTCTTCTTTCAATACCATGGCTATAGTTTTTTTCCAAAAAAAAAAAAAAAAAAAAAAAGTTTTTTTTTAAATTAATTTATTCATAATTGTACATCTAGAACTACAGTCATATGTAAAAGTTAGCACCCCCTTTTTTTAATTCTATGTTTGTTTGAGTAAAAATATAAATTAAAAACTCATGTGATTATAGCGGGCAAATACAACCTCAGATGAACGTCCTTGAGGTCTGGATTTTGACTAGGCCATTTCAAAAGCTTGATTCTTTTTATTTTTCAGCCATTCTGATGTAGATCGGGATCACTGTTCTGATGCATGACCCAGTTTCTACTAAACTTTTCTCTCGACAAATGGCTTCACATTTGCCTTTAGAATACTCTGGTATACAGAGGAGTTCATGGTCAACTCAGTGACAGCAAGGTGCCCAGGTCCTGTGGCTGCAAAACAAGCCCAAATCATCACCCCTCCACCGCCATGCTTGACAGTGTGTACAGAATGTGGTGTTTGTGCTGAAATGCTTTTTGGTTTTTGCCAAACATGGCACTGAGCATTAAGTCCACCCCTTAACCTTTACTCCATTTTGGTCTAACCTGTCCATAGGACATTGTTCTAGAAGCCTTGTGGTTTGTTCAGATGCAGACCTTGTTTCCACATTTTTTTTGTTTTTTTTTTTTTTAAACAAACAGAAGTGTCGTTCTCAGGGCAACCCTTCCAATTAAACAATACTTGTTCAGTCTTCTTCTAATTGTACTTTCATGGATTTTAACGTTTAACATACTCGGCGAGGCCTGTATGGTCTGAGATGCAGCTCTTGGGTTTTTTTTTGTATTTCCATGAGCAATATCAATGTCTGACTTTGGGGTGAATATGCTGGGATGTTCACTCCTGGGAAGATTAGTAACTGTCTTGAATGCTTTTCACTTTCTCAGTGTGTAAAATTGAATTCCAGATTTTTTGGAAATTGTTATATACCCCTTTCCAGATTGATGTGCAGCAACAATTGTTTCTCTCAGACCATTGCTTATATTTTTTTTCCCATTTGGCACTGGGTTAACACACATCAGACCAGCAAACTGCCAGACCTTCTGCTTTTATAGAGGTCAGCACACCTGCTGATGATCAGTTAATCAAGGGCTGATGATTAACGGCACCTGGCTGCAACTTTCTTTCTTGAATCCTGTAGAAGCACTAAGGCGGTATTTATTATTGCCCACATGTTTTTTTTTTTTTTCATTCGTGTTAAATACATATTGGCAATGTGAAAAAAATATATATATATACTGTTGTTCATCTGAAGTTGTATAATACTAAGACCCTCTACAATCAGATGAATTTTATGATGTTGTTACACAAATAAATAGATTTAAAAGAGGGGCACTAAACTTTACACATGACTGTATGTCTCCATCTACATTGTGAAGATTTTTATACGCTTTGAAATCCTGTTAGAGGAGCTGATACTCAGTTCTTAGTAGTAGTTATTATTTGAATGCGGTTTACTGACGACACAGATGACAAGGGCAAATACAGGATCCGAACCCAAACAGAGGCAAAACCCTAAATAATCAAAAATATGTTGAGAGGAGCAGTTTGTAACAGTGGACTTTTTTCAGGGTTGCTGTACACCTATTTACAGGGCATCCTCAGGGGAGTTCACTGAATGATTTAATTAGGATGAAAATGATGTAAATCATATCCCAGCTATACGGTGGTAAAGCGCTCGCCCTATCTTCCCGAGATCGCGAGTTCGATTCCTGGGTGATGTTGTAAGCTCTCACAGCCGGAGGTTTAGAGAGAGCTGATTGGCCGAGCTCTCTCAGAGGGGAGGGATGAGAGGTACTTAGTGCTCCCACATTAATCACGGCTCTACACCCAATCAGGGAGGTCTGTGAGCTCACGCAAGCGGAAGGAGCGGATAACGCTGTCCTCCAGTGTGTTACACCAAACGGTGTGTGAGCGAACAGAAGAAAACATGTGATAGTCTTCGGCCCTCCCAATGAGTAGTGGGAGCCCCCTAGTGATGGGGAGGAATTGGACACGACTAAATTAGAGAAAATCAGGGAAAAATCCCCCCCCCCCAAAAAAAGATTAAACAAATGCTCAAATCAAACACAATGGTGCAAATACAACCTTAAAACAATGACCATACATGTCTGTACTGTAATATGTAATATGCATTCCATGGCCGGTTTCGGAACAGACTTCAGACATTAAGGTGTTTATTTTATACACATTTTTGCTGCTTTCAACTTTTTTTTCTTTGGTAAATATTTTGGTAAATTGTTTTACGGGTGACCATGTTACAAAATTGCCTTTTTGTGGTGTACATTGTTATGTCCATGAATTTACTAGCATCAACAGTACGTCCCCAGTGGTCAAGGGTAAGCATGCAGTGCTCTTACCGCAATGACTAGAGTTTGACTCAGGCTTACATCTATTTGTTTAGTGTTAATGTTGTTTTGAAGTTGTCTTTGCAACATCCCCTTAGTGGCATTCGTTCAATGTTATTCCATCATATAAAAATAAAAAATAAAAAAAGCAACAAATAGGAATATTGTCTCAATGTCCGTAACGTTGCCAAATTAACATGACCACGACATTTTGAGAACCAAAAATTCCTGCTGTCATGCTTTGGCCCGGTTGAGCCCAGCATCTGTTCGAGAGATACCGCTGTCTACCATCATCACCAAACTACAGCTGATAGAATATCTTTGTACTCTTATGTTATTTTGCCCTAAATGTGTCTTCTGATCTTTAACATAGAAAACAAGCTTCAAATTCTTTCGTCTTTTATCTCTTTCTGTTTTGCCGCACTGTAGCTATTATCTGGAAAAAAAAAAAAAAAAAACAGTTCAACTATATTGTTCAAACGAGGAGAACATATGCCTTCTTGAGGTTAGAACTATTTCCACTGTTTTGTGACTACAAAGGCCCTTCATTTTATTGCTGAAGCTTCCTAGGTATTTTTCATAGCGCCTCTTTGAAGTCTGACTACAAATGGGTTCGGTTTGGGGGGCTCGGATGCCCCGGTCACAGGTATATAGGGCACAGGCACTGCTGACTGAAGAAAGGGAGAATTTAAAGATGCCCTGTGAAACCACAGCTGTTCATGTGTATCATTCCATTCTTTTGCCCCATGACTGCAAAAAAAAAGAAAGAAAAAAAAAAGAGTGTTTTGTGATGTTTTTGTCAGTTCAAAAGAAGATCTGGCATGTAGATTGAAATATTTTGGCATTCATGTATTTATTCTGAGTAAATTATCAGTATCTTAAAGTTTTGAATAAAAAGTTTAAATAACACTGTTTATAACCCTTTGAACACATAGAACATGTGGTAATTTTTAGGCCTTCGGAAGGTGTCATTAGCTAACGGAAGTAGAGGCCAAGCCAGTACCGTCTATTCACTAATATGACGGCCATCTTAATGTCTTTTTCCGGAGGGTGAATTTTAAAGTTCATAAATCCCCACCGGAGTGAACGTTCAACACCGAGTGCTCACGAATGAAAAGCTCATTATAACCTCCTCACATCAAACTAAATGTTGAGATTTTCCAAGTTGAAAACAAGGTCGATTACGTGTATTTTCCTGATACACTCTTTTTGTTTCACCTTCTAGTTTTCTGTCAGATTCCGTGCTTGAACGGTGGACGGTGTATCGGACAAAACGAATGCTGGTGCCCATCAAACTCCACAGGAAAGTTCTGTCACCTTCCTATTCCGAGTCCCAGCAAACCCTTACCTGGTCGAAATACCAATAGCAACAAAGTACAGAACAGCTCATTCCACTCCGTCTACACCCTGCCCCTGTCCAACCAGCAAGGTAAAGACAAAACAATCATAGTGCCTTTTACATCCACATTAATACATTACACATATCACAAGACAATGCACTGCAGAATCTGCTCTGATCTTCCTTTAAAAAAAAAAAAAGAAAATCAGACTATGGTCAGATATTATTAGTTATATCTAGAGCTTGTTTTGTGCAAATGCTTTTAACCCATATTGAACCCAACGTGCTCCTTTTTCAGCAATGAATACAAAAAAACATAATATGTCTCACCAAAGCCAATGATGTCCATGCTGACAAAGAACACCTGTCATTTCCAATTCCAAAAAATTGAAGTATACTTCTCCTGGCACATCTCAATCTCACTTGCTCTCCTTTCTTTTCTTTATCCAGCATTAAATACATGCAGACGCTCTCATGTGGGTTACAATCCTCTGCATTCTGTTCTCATTAGCTTGTTGACCTTTGTGCTGTGTTTTAATAAGTCTAATTCAGTGGCAGGGATCACATCTGGCCCCTGTTACATCACTGTACAGGAATCTCAGGCTTTGTATAGCAAGTGAAGCAAACCCATTAAAGAACTTCTTCTGCCTTGTGTAATGCAAGTAGTTGACCATTTGAACAAGTGATTTTCTAAAAGGTGCAGTATGGGCATGACAGATTCCCCACAGGTGCTAAGTAGTAAAGGGAGACCTTTTATCTACTGCTTACTGCTCCAAGCGGGCTCATTGCTTTTCATTAGTGTTATTTTTACAGGTTTCCTATATGGTCATGATGTTATGACTGTTTCTCTGTTCTTGTAGCTTCCCTTTTACCCTCACTGGTGAATGTGCATGTCCAGCATCCACCAGAAGCTCAGCTTCAGATCCACCAGGTTGCACGGGTCAAACCGGGCCAACCAGCTGAAACCGGACACTCAGTACAACAGCGCTCTCAGCCTGGCAATAATCATATCAATTCCAATGGGAATGGCAATGGACAGAACAACGTGCACATCGTGAATCAGAACCATGGGCAGAACCACCACAGACCACATGTTAGGCCAAATGGACAAGTGGGAAGGTGTTTCCAGGAAACAATTGATGGAAAGGTATGTCAAGCAAACATATGTATACTGCATCAACTAAAAGTACTGATATACAGCATTTGCATTGAGGTTCTCATGGTCTCATGATAATTACCATCTATTGTGTCAGCTCGATTGAATGTTGATAGTGTGTCAGGATTTTGATCCAACACAGTCTTTATAATTGCATAAGGTAACAATTTCCTTCAAGGTTCTCATTTGGCTTGAGTCGCTTGGCCTCATCTCAGATCTCACTGACCCTTACGGAATTCTTTTCCCTTGTCTCAGAGTTCACCTCCTCTCGTCTTAGTCCTAATTTGGACTCAGAATGGATGGTCCTGATTACAACACGCAGATATGTCTCTGTATTTGTATTAAAAAAGACCCACAGGTGTTTGGATGGACACGCAGACTCTGTTTATTAAAGCATTTCCGAAACCCATGATCATAATCCAAAGCAGACATCAGAGCATAGGAGGTCAGCTTAAACATTCATATACTGTAAGCCAATTTTTTGAAACAATGGTAAGATACATGATAAATTGAACACAAGCACAACATGGAGTAATATGCATCAACCAAGAAAGCATTACAATATACAGTGGGAAAAAAAAAGTACAAGTGCTGCATTAACCCTTACTATATGTGGATTACCATTTATGGTTATTAAACATATGTTTGGGCATATTAAAATGTTTAGGTCTATTTATATTTGGTTTACAATGTATCAATGAAATAATTTGATCATTAAGCTTCAGTAAGTGCTTTATTATGATTGGGGTCATGTGGATGTCCAACACTCCACATACAGTATAGGGGCATTCTAGAGTAGCCAATCCACCTACAGGCATTGGCAAAAAACAAGGAAAACATGGAGGAATCATATGAAAATCTATGCACAGACATTAACACGATCTCAGCCTGGCTCTTTGAAACAGTGGAGCTGTGAAGCAGCAACACTACCCACTGTGTCACCGCAATTTATTGAATTATTTTTAATTGTATTAGGAGAAGGCGGATTAGGTGGCGTAGTGATTAGCACTGTCGCCTTGCAGTTGCAGGTTCAATTCCCACTTTGGGGTCTCTGTGCATGCTCTCCCTGTGCTTGGTGGGTTTGCTCCCACAGTCCCTAGACATGCCAAATTGTATGTAGTTTGTGAGTGTGTGCATGCTTACATGCGATTGATTGGCACCCTGTTCAGGCTGTTCCCCGCCTCACGCTCTAAGTCTCCTGGAATAGGCTCCAGGCCCCCCGTGACCCTGTATACAATTCCCCTAGTCATTAAAAGCTCCATTAAATGACAGCAATTTCTTTTCTAAATCTGTGACCTGCAATAGCATTGTACAGTATGTTGCCGTCAGACAGGAAGCAAGCTCTGCTTCTGATTTACTCCGCCGTTGGATTTCATGCACCCTGTGAATTTTAGCCCTCTCAGATTCCAGTCACATTAGCGGAGGTGTAATGATTCGGAGCCAGAAGGACAGGCACTGTTAGGCAGAGGATATGACTTAATGTGATATGACATCTGACTGGAATGTGATAACGAGGCAAGCTGTAACTAACATGATCCTTCAACACAATATTATAAAGCTCATTCCATCACATTAAGCTACATTTTTTATTTGCTATGGTGTCATTTTCCAAGCCAAACATTTTTGTGCTTGCACAAAAATCTATTAGATAAATGGAGCTTGAGAAATATGGCATATATGATCAGAAAGATAAGATTCTAAGATGCTGTATTTGCCTGTTATTACTCTCTGTCTGGTAGCTTTGACAAGAACAGGCCATACTGAATGTGAAATGACTCAGCATTTTTCGTTTTTTCCATTCAGGATAACATGCTCGTATTCAGAAACAGGCTTGTGTATCGGGAATATAGAGACGATGCCAATGCCCTGGTAATTGATCTGACATAACCGTGACTTGGCTTGCAAATCCCATAAATCTAAAAGGAATTCAGATCCTAATCTCGCAGTTAGCTCAGACCCATGAGCAGTGTGCCAGGGGAGTGGAAAAAAGTGGCCGCTTTTGTCCTCTCTAACCGGTCTCAGCTGCTCCTCATCTTTTTCTGTTTTAAATGTGAAGAGGTACATTCTATCTGTAAGACTTTATATACGCAGCATGTATTACACAGTAAGGTATCACAATGAGGGAAGGATGCTTTAAAAAAAGCTAGATAAATACCAAATGGGTTTTTATGCAACTCATCTTGATGCTAGAACAGACCTGGGTTTCATAATATACTTGAACTGGGCTGTTCCGAAACCTTTTGTAACATTCACCCCTTGAAAAGACCCTTGTGTTTGTTCAGAAACATGAGTCGCTGGAATTTGTGCTATTGTGTGTTTGTGTGCTTATGTTGCAGTGTGGGAAGCCTCTGCCAGGTCTCACCAAGCAGGAAGATTGCTGTGGCAGTGTGGGAGCTTCATGGGGTCTGGACAAATGCATCGAGTGTCCCAGCAAACCGGGTGAGATTTTTCATACCCTAGGGGCTAACAAATATTTATGTCTAGAAAAACCTACGAAGAGGTTTGTGGGCCAATTTCTTTTTTTTTTTTCCATTGTGACACCTTCATAAATGTTCAGGTCAAACTCTCTCTCATACATGTAAGCATGCTTTGGACTTTGGGAGGAAAGCATCAGGGAGAGCATGCACACAGACCCCGAAGTGGGATTCGAACCTAGAACCTGGAGGTGCAAGGCGATAGTGCTAACCGCTATGCCACCGTTCCGCCTTCTCCTAATCCACTCAATCATCGCCTATACCGCTTAATCCTGTATTCAGGGTCACTGGGGCCTGGAGCCTATACCAGGAGACTTAGGGCACAAGCCAGGGCACACCCTGGACAGGATGCCAATCCATCGCAGAGTACACATACACGCAGTCACACACTACAGGCAATTTGGGAACACCAATTAGCCTAATCTGCATGTCTTTGGACTGTGGGAGGAAACCGGAGTACCCGGAGGAAACCCACCAAGCACGGGGAGAACATTTAAACTCCATGCACACAGAGCCTGGCCAGGAATCGAACCCGGACCCTAGAGGTGCAAGGCGACAGTGCTAACCACTTCACCACTTCACCACCGTGCCACCTCAGGTCAACCTGGGACTTTTAATTGTACAGAAAAACAAAACACAGTTATAAGAGTAAAACCTCCTTTATTTCTCTATATAATCCCCTGTTACGCTAATATATAATAATATTCCAGCATTTCACTGGTGCTTGCATACCATTAAGGTTGAAAATTTCCTCAGTGTGCCAGAGCCATGATCAGACAGCCTGCTTTATGTCTGAAACACTGGCCTCCCAGGAACTCCTTTATTGGTCCACAAACATGTGGAAATAAGTTGGAGCGAGGTCAGGACTATACAGGCAATGACTCCTGGCCGATTTCCTATATGTCTATTGAATGTCCGTGAATGACTGTATGTATAGCTCCAACAGACGGTTGAGTCACTTATCCTAATTGGCAACAATTAATATTTTCAAGGATCAGGAGTTCCACGGGAAGGACTGCAATAGGCTCCGAGCCCCGTTAGCAGGGATTGTCATGGCCTTTTTTAAACTGTTTGCACCATTTTAATGTTTCTTGAGACTAAGAGTCTCATCAATTTACTGTTTTTGAACTCTTCGTATGCCTTCATGAAAAATTACATCACGGGTCCTGTTTGATTTAAACATCTCTCGTAAATGTCACTCAAATGACGTGGAAATGTTATTTAGCTTTAAATCCTGGCTAAGCTTTCTTGGTACCAACCTGGTAGTCAAATAGCTAATTAATTGTGTTTGTGCGATTACAGCTGTCTCTTTAGATTATTACCCGTCACACAACAGAAGACGATCCCAGTACATTGTTGGCCGAATTCTACAGTGTATGAGCTCAGAGTTTGTAATAACGTGCCGTCCGTGTCAGATTATCTGATGACGACTCTTTAACGATAGACCTCAGTTTAAAGAAAATGACTCTTGTTTAAAATCCTGTTGAGCATGCGTCATACTGTCAATCGGAATGAGGTATTTAAATGCAATTTTCCCCTCAGACTTTTCTTTGGCAGAAAGTAGTAAGGATGCTTGAACTTTTCTTCCAGGCACAAAAGAAACACATTTTATTTCAGTATGGTTTGTAAGTTTCCAGAACTTTATATAGTTGCAAATGTCAAATTATCACATGATAAAGGATCTTTACAGGCTGCCATAAATTTACAAGAATCCAGAAGCCTACTGAGTTGACACTACTGAAGGTAGGCTTAGTACCCCGCTCCCATTCAAACCCGCTTGTGTTTTAGAAGCTCAATAAGGCAACAAATCTAACCAGGCATTTCTTTGGATGAAGGCAGCTTGGCAAAACGCGCTGCGAGATTGCTGAGCATTGCGCAAGACAAGCAAGTGCCAACTCTTCCTACAATCTGTGGTCCTTTTGAAAAGCCACAGTTTACACTCAGCCTGGGTTAGTTTGTGTATACAGAAAGGAAGTTGAAAGCTGGCAGAGTCGCAGTGCATCATGCTGTGTGGACAATGTGTAAGACACACTGTGCTATGTTCTCTGCCTCAGTAGTTATACTTTTAGGGAGCTGTTTTTAATCAACTATTAATCACCTATCTATCTACGGACGGGTTTAATCATTAAACATTTAACGCAACACATTTAGCTGCAATTATGTGATGATGATAATGAAAAACCTCTAATAGGTATGTAATACAAATCACTGTCCTTGTACTAATGAAGAAACTGATTTGTATGTACAGTAAGGTGAGAGAAAATGCCAATATTGGTGGCCATAATGTAGAATGATTCTGGCAATGACTCACTGTCTCACTCATCGTCTATACCAGTTTATTCTGTATACAGGGTCATGGGGGGCCTGAAGCCTATCCCTGGAGACTGACTTAGGGCATGAGGCGGGGTACACCCTGGACAGACTGCCAGCCCATTGCAAGGCACACACACTATGGAAAATTTGGCAATGCCAATCAACCTAATTTGTGCATGACTTTGGGAAGATACTGTACTGGAGTACCTGGAGGAAATCCACCAAGCCCGGGGAGGACATGCAAAGTCCATGCACACAGACCCGAGGCAGGAATCGAACCCAGAGATGCAAGGTGACAGTGCTAACCGCTAAGGCACTGTGCCATCTCTGTCAATGACAATTTAGGAAAAAATACAGAGGAATAATTGTAAAAATTGTTCAGAACGGAGATGGCACTGTGGTGTAGTGGTTAGCACTGTCGCCTTACGCCTCCAGGGTCTGAGTTCGATTCCTGTCTCTGTGTGCATGAAGTTTGCATGTTCTCCCCATGTTTGGTGGGTTTCTTCCCACAGTCCATAGACATGCAGGTTAGGTTAATTGGCATTTCCAAATAGACTGTAGTGTGTGTGTGCCCTATGATGGATTAGCACCCTGAATACAGGATTAAGTGGTATAGAAGATGAGTGAGCGTGAGTGTTCAGAACAGCCTGTAATATATATTCTGTATGTTTTTATTTATTAGTTATATATTTGTTTAAAAGCTCTTTATTTGCTTTGCCAAGTACCACCTTTTTTTTTCGATTTCTGTGCATGAATTACGGACTATGTGAGGGCTCAGCGATAACATTATATACATTACCAGCAAACTGGTGAGTCCTGGGCTCCCAAGGTTCATCTATGGCCATGGGGACAGGTCAGGTCCGATCGACCCTGAAAAGTCAGTGCAGCACAAATATCAGGATACGTCAATTCACAGCATAATGGTATCAGAACATCCAGTGTACCACAGCCCACTACAGCCAGTGCCTAGCCAGCAAAGAGCGAAGGCTGTCGACAAAATGTCTTAAAAATTCCCAGATTACAATCCAATCTAGCACCAGTGGGTTTCACAGGACAAATACTGTACGTCAGATCCACGGAGGTCCCACGCCGCAACTACAGCCCCAAAAGGAACACTATAGCACAACCCCAGAAGCTGTTTAAAGCCCTGAACCACCCTGGTGGCACAAGAGGACCCTGAACCTAGATGGTTTTAAAGTTATCAAACTTTTTCATTTGACCTGCTTCATTTAAAAGTAGACACTTTATGCTTTCTATAGATATATTTCTCAAGTAGGTGTGACAAACATTCAGGTTCAAGCCTGACTGTCGGTGGGTTTGCCACACCCCATACTACCCAGTCACTGCATGCAGTGCCGGTCCCAAGCCCGGGTAAAATAGGATGGTTGCCTCAGGAAGGTCATCTGGTGTAAAACCAGGAACTTGTGTTGGTTGGATGGTTGGATGGTCTGCTGTGGTGATTCCTTGACGGGAGCAGCTGAAAGAAAGTTTAGTTCATGCAAATAGTATGCCTGCTTCTCTGTTGTATTAAATTGCATACATGGTAGCTGTTACAAGAATCATATTAGGGTCATTGTGCATGTGTATGTTTGTGCGTGTACACGTGTGGTATCTCATTATCCACTCCCCATATCCGTTCACTTTTCCCCTCAGGAAGAAGGAACATGCACTTGCACATGTACGCACTGGCTACCAGACATGAGACCATCATATTTGTTTCCTTATTAAGAATAGTCCGTAATCCAGTGCAGACATCAGCTCACTTGTGGCGAGCCTTTAGATCATCGACAGATATTCATTCTCTTTTTTCTGCCGGCCAGAAGTTCTAGATCTCTTAAAAATCCAGATGTGTCTTTGCTTCCCTGTTCTTTGAAGTTTCGATTTGCAGAAGTGTCCATCCATTCTCTCATTTTCAGTTTGTTTGAGAAGAATTCCGAACATCTGGTTTTGGAAAGCTGAGAATGACATCACTGACTATTATGCAGTTGAAAGCGTGCAGTGATTAGGAACAGTAAATGTGTGATCGGCGTTCATAAAGGATTTGGAATTATAAAAATTTCAAAAGGATTAAGTCTCTTCTAATATGTCGAATCCAGTTCAACAACTAAGCGGGATGCATTTTTCATTTGGTTAAGATTTGTTATTAGAATGACTTTTAATTATGGTGGTTTACTGTACTGTAGGTCTGCCAATTTCCAGACATACTTCCTACAAAAGTAGCGTTTACATTTATTTTTTCTGTGAATGTGAGAGGCATTGCGGAGCGTGAAGGCAGGGGTATGAGGTACACGGTTTGTGGTTCAAATCTAATGAAAGTGATGACAGTCGGAGAGCTTGCTGTTCCCAATTTGCAAGGGGGGGCTATAGTACGTCTTTGACGGAAGTAATGCGTTAGCATCTCAGAGGTTGCAAATTCCAGGCTGTAATGAACACCAGGCAGACATATCAAGAGAAAGATAAAGAGAGGCAGAAGGTGAGAGAGAGAGAGAGAGAGAGAGAGAGAGAGAGAGAGATCATATTCATGTCTTGGACCTGAGCCGCGGCTTTTTCTTGGATTTGAGCATCAGGAGCAGATTGAGGGACTTATCAATGCTCTTTATCTTTATCTCACGTTCTGATAAGACTAAATGTACGCTCCTGTTTTGAATCTTAAGGTTCTTATCAAGGGATCACATTCTGGATATTGTTTAAAGGTTATCTGTTTCTAAGAGTTTTGAAATAAGGTTTCCGAGCACGAGTGAGGCAGGAATATTTTGTAGCAGGAAAGATGGAGTCTTGGAGACAGATGGTCAAAAAAAAAAAAAAAATAGGGTAGACAGAAAGGAATCACATTCAGCATATTCATGGGGATTGAATCAGTGTGCATTACTGGGATTCCAGCTGACTTCAGTGAGCCACTGAGTGGATTGATTGGCATTCCAGAGAGTTCCAGGTTAAATCAAGTTGAATTGCTGCAGGGTTGTTGGTGTGGGTGCCAACATCTTAGCCAATGTGACACGGTTTTGTATCCACATCACTGGTGCTGCCAAAGACTCGATTCAGTCTCTCATGGCTACAGGGGGATGAAAGGTGACTAAGACACTGAGGCCAATAAAAAACAAACTGGAAGACAGATAAACTGTGAAAGGCAAGGATTGCATTAGAGGAGACATTTCTCAGCTGTTTGAATTTGTAATTCTTACTTAAATAGTAACCAATGCTCGGGAAAGTTACAAATAAAATGTGACCGGAATTATTAATATGGTAGCGCCGAGGGTACGGATGCTTTCAGATTTAGATTAAAAATCATACCATGAACTATCTTATTATGATATTTTAGAATTATAAAGAAAAATGTCTGCCATGTATGCCCTTTTTCAAAACTTAAATTTAAATGATGGCACCGATGTGTAGTATTATGTTTCCTCTATATTAGTGGTCGCACCTTCATTGATGCTTTCATGTGACTGTCATATTTTGCATGTTGAAGTGTGTATACACTTTTTGGGCTCTTCTGTATATTGTCTTGAAAAAAAAAACGAATAATTTTTTTTTATTATAGAATTTAAAAACAATATTGTCAGGCTATTTTTATTTTATAGGGACATTTCTATGTATGTTCCCTCCAAACCCCACCTTGTATCATATGAAAGGTCCGTTAGTCTGTCTGCATTTCGGATCATCATTTGGCTTTTTTTTATTTTATTTTGCCAGTCAGCATACCTAAAGATTTGGAGCAGGAAGGCCCCTGTCATGCATACTGTACATTGCAGCTTGGCAGCCTACAGTATGTGGGGCCCCTGACCTGGAGCTCATACTACTGTAGGTATTCCCAACAACACTCCAGTTATCATTCCTGGTACTTTCTTCCTATCTAAATCCTTTCCGCTGTTTTTCTTTAAATAAAATAAGCGGTATGCACAATTTCTAATAAGAATAGTACAGTTCAGTTTAAATGCCTGGCATTATATAGGTATGATTGTGAGGCAGTATGGGGTGCATGAGTATAAAATGGGTATCAATCATAAAACCTGTTCCAAATTTGTACTGGAAGAAGCTGATAAAAGATACTGTATATTTATTAAAGATTAATTTAAATGGCTGAATAATTGGAGATTAATCTCATTAAGGACCAACATTACTTTAAGAATGCTGCAGAATATACTGATTGTAAATGCCTCTGAGCTTCACTCGCTGCCATAATGGTTACGATCTAATGACAGAATCCTGAGCATTCATTCATTAATCTTTAGGAAGTACTTTATTCCTGTTGCGTTGGATTCAGAGCCGATGCCGACACATGAATACTGTGTGCAAGACAGGAACACACCCTATAGTGTATATCCATATCTGTCACAGGGAATCACAGCAATTAAAATTCACCAATCCAACTCCTGGCATGTTTTTGGGAAGGAGTAAGAAATTTGATCCTGAATATTTAACCACATATTGAAAGAGGAAACACGCCATCGAGTGCAGGTTAAAAGCGTCCACATTTGCATTCGCTTTGAACCATTTAACCCATAGTGGACAAGAGGCTGGAATTAATCAGATTGATGTAGCCTTAATCAAAGACAAAGTCGCACTCTGATCAAACGTTGACACACTTATTAATGACTGATGTCAAAATCGTTAACTTGGCCTCTGAATCAAAATGTAAAAAAAAAAAAAAAAAGACCCTGCCGTGTCCATACAGTACACATCATCAGCTTAAGGGATTAAAATTTCAGATATTGGAATGATTGACAGAAAGTGAAGAGAAATATGTTGCCACATGTCACTTCCACTTGGCAGTATTGTTAAAATAGGGAACGAGATCTAATAAAGGGAACTTTTTTATTTATTTATTTATTTTTTCACCATGACTCATCATAATTAACAGTGAGCCTGTTTTCCATTTGCACGGCATGGTGACAGCATAGTAAAGACATAATAAATCACACATAACGTTGAAATGTGTTCCTGATGAGATCATAATTGTTGCGTGTGCCTTGTTCCTTTTTAGCTTTCTCTTTAAAAATAGTCTCATGGAACGTGCGGCTTTTTCAGATCTTGGGTTAATTGAAATAAATGAAGGTTCGTGTGGAGCTTAACTTTTGAATGCTGCTGAAACAAACTGGAGGGAAAAAAAAACAAAACAACAGCTCTCTTTTACCTCTTTATGTGTTTTTCACATTGGAATCATTAATGATGTAATCAGCTATAGGGGTCATGTTGAATTTGCCACAAACAGACACTGGCACATGAGACACCGGACATCTTCATTAGCCCATGGGAGTGAAATATTAACACAGCGCAATAGTACTTGTACTATACCAATACCAAAGCAAACATGTCATATGGTTTTGACATGGTATTAATGTTCTTTTGATTCATTAGTGAGCAAATGTAAATACAGTGTTTAATTTCCTGAAGTGCATTCATTTAATCTAAGTTGTTTATGACTAAAGCTTTAGTTTTGTGGAAAACGTGAATGCTTCCTTTGAAAAAGTGACTTCCTCTAATCAGGCTTAGTCGGTGGAAAAACAGAGTGACTTCACAGGCTCCGAGATTAAATGGCGACAGCTTTGTCGTTTGACTGATCAGGAAACTGATTAAAGAGCTTTGAGTTTCTTCTAGTTTTGGCACGTACGGTACTGTGCAAAGTTTCAAAATATTATAAAATATTGCACCATCGTAAGCAGAGAAGAGGGAAAATTAAGTAAAATCAATCAAATTTGGTCTTAACACTTTTTGGCCTTAAGCCTCAAGGACTCATCCGACAGCTTTGACTGTGTTTTTGCTGAAAAGTGATTCGATATATAACACATTCTGTTATAGAAAAATAATCAGTAACTCAGTGCTATAATTAAACAGAGCTAATTATTATTATTATTATTATTATTATTATTATTATTATTATTATTATTCTGCATTATTTATTATCCTTCCTTAATCCTGGCTTCTCTTTCTCTTTAACTTAAAAAGACAAAAATGCAGCAGAAAAGCTGAATTCAAAAGTACATCCTGCAGCCTTCCTACTGTAGTATCTCAAACCTTAAAGGAATTTCTTTACTAAATTTGTTGTCATTGAAAACTTCACCATATCAACAGTTACACACATTTGAAAACCCTTTAAGTGGAGTGCCTACTAGATACTTTTTTATAAAATTTGTTATTATGGAATATTACAAGAAAAGTACAAGAATATAAATAGCGGCACCAGGGTCCAGGTTCAGTTCCTGCTTTGGGTCTATGTTCTCCCTGTGCTTGGTGGGTTTCCTCTAGGTACTCCGTGTTCCTCCCACAGTCCAAAGGAATGCAGGTTAAACTAACGTTGACGGGAGGTCCTACCACGGTCATAGTAATGGGCGTAAATACAGTGGTCACCGTTGGCCGCCTAATTGGACTACAGATATACCTAGATGGACGAATGGACAATAATACAAGTACTACAGAAAAAAATACTATGAAAGCCGTGGTTATCTGGGGGAAAAAAGTACCAAAATTGAGCATTATTCAACATATTATTAATATAAACCAATCAGCCACAACATTAAAACCTTAAAACATTGTGCCCAATATTCCCCTTGTGCCCCCGGGGCAGCTTAGGCCTCTAGGAGAACGGCTCCACAAGACCTCTAACCCTAACCCTAACCCTAACCCTGTGGTGTCTGGCACCTGGATTTAAGCAGCGGATCCTTTGGTTGCTGTGGGTGGTGATGTGAGGCCTCCATGGATCGGACTAGTTTGCCTGGCACATTCCATGGATGTTTGGTTGGATTGACATCCAGGGAATTTGGAGGCCAGATCAACAACCTGGAACTCTTTGGTAGATGGGAGCCCTATGTGTGGCAGACTGTGATGCACTGGGTCTATCATGGCCAGCATTTACTTGTTTGAGTAACTTGTGCTATATTACCTTTTCTGTTGTTCTCCACAGGCATAGATGAGCCTTGGGTGCTCATGATTCCGTCTCCCATCTACTGGTATATAACTGATAAATAATCATTATAATTACATTTATGTTGTGGTTATTAGTGATTATAGCTGATGTGTTCAATATTAACATAGAAGTCTTCATTCACTCTTCATTTTTGTAACCACCCGTGTTCCAGGCCTTAGTTAGACCTTAGTCTTCATGTCCACAAATATAGAACTCTCTAGGAACAATGTTGTCTGTCCTCCTACTCACATTTAACTCCCTTTTCCTTTTTGTTTGCCTGTTTGGCTTTGAGGAAAGAATCCTACGTCCTGCAGGGAAGCTCTCATTACATCAGTGACGTTATTCCTGAAGTAAGGTTGCACTTTCTGGATCTACAGGGTGGTCTCAGGGTGATAGATCTAAATAATGAATCGTTGCTTTCTATCAATGAATGCTGATAAGCTTAAGCCAGTTTGACTCCCTTTCTTGGCGTCTTTTTCTAAAACAGCCATTAATTTATAGCTTAACCTCCTGTAACTCAAACTCTACTGTTGTGTGCATTGCAGTTTCTTCTCGTTTTATTAGCACCCGATAACTATGAACTTAATCCATGTCTTTAAACATGGTGAATTGTATCTAATGATCCTCATATGCGGTCATATTCAGGTCTCAAGAGTTTAAGATCCTCCCTTCTTCATATGCGTTCATATAATGTTGAGACATCACTATTAATATGCAATTATACAAATCATACATGCGTTTATAAATATGCACTAATAACAACACAAATGGGAATATGCAGACATTCAGTAAGTAGGACCGGTGGAACGGAGGTTTAGTGGTTAGCCCTGTCACCTTCCATCTCCAGAGTCTGGTTTCGATTCCTGCATCGGGAGTTTGTATGGGATTGGTGGGTTTTCCTCCGGATACTCCAGTTTCCTCCCACAGTGGATGGGAATATGGGAATAAATACAGCGGTCACTGTTGGCCTCCATGGTCCCAAGTTGGAATACAGAGGTTCCCAGATAGATGGATAGAGTAAATAGTACTTCTCTAATTAAAAAGCTTTGCAATAAATATATATATAACAATAAATAACAGTAGCAGTGACAAAACGACAAACACAAAAGTGCAAAAAAAAAGTCTTTGTATGTGAATCTGTTTAGTGCTCCAAATGTCTTCATCTTTACATTTATATTTGTATTTTAGCTTTCAAATATCATTTTCTTCTCAATTTTACTTCTCACCATTAGCTATCTCTCCTGTTTCTCATGAAACGTACCAATCAGGGAGGGTGGGGAAAACATGTGCTTTTTTCAAGACAGATGTTTTCCTCCCCATCATTTTGAGATACTGCCTCACAGGACAACACAACACACTTGGGAAATAATGCCGTCTGCAAACATATGTGAGGTACAGGTGTCCATGATGGAATCTAGGATCCAATGTTCTTTTCTTAGTTAAATAGGAACCACACAACTATGCAGCTGGAAAAAAAATGTCAACAATGTCAGCATGGTCTCTGAATGCAGCTTCATCACTCACGTTATACTAGAGGTATGACCTGGACTGGTTTTTATCACTCTTGGTTGTACCTGCCAGACTTTTTTTTAAATAATAATATAAACCACCATCATCCTAATCAGGAAGCAGAAATGCTGTAAATACAGTACATTGCATGTTAATGCACATGGTCCTCGTTTGTCCCAGGAGCTTCATACCTGACCACTTGCGTGAACATAAAAAGCTTTCACTCATGCCAATTTTGTTGTTCTGCAGAATCTCTATTCCGATGATAACATTACTGGCAAGCTCTCTGTGAAAGAAAACAAAAGAATAATGCAATGATTAGGTTAGAAAGCATTATCTGTTCATTTTGGACGATGTATTGATATTTGGTTACCTGTGTCGCTCTGGACGATCCTTACGTAGCACATTAAATCGAGGCTCCATCTGGGAACTGTCTTGAGCCTAGCTTTTATTTTTCATGTTGTCAAGAGTAAGATTTAGTACTGTACACAGCAGCATGCAAGCCCAGCGATGTTGTCTGCAATTATAATCACTGTTTTAAAAATGTTGCTGCATCAAGAGGTGTCTGGTGACGAGATTGATCCGTAAACAAATTACGGATCACTATTTGTTTTCCCTTAAAGACATAAACGTGAAACACTTCTGAGTCCTTCTATATCATCTTTTCAGCTCCTCAACTCTCATGCCTCCTCGTTAAAGAAAACCTTATTCCCCAGCTCGTCTTTCTAACGTTTATCTTCTGGAGATCAGTTTCTTCAGAACGCTTTTTTTGAACTGCTTTGGCACAATCCAGGACTTATAGGGGATCAGAGACTCCTCTGACACTAAAACTCTCCAGTACCGTGGAGCAGGATGAGATTACTGGCGAAACAAGGGTTTAACAGCTATTATTCATATAATCGGCTGCGATTCACGACCTCTATGCTACCTGATACACTCTGTCCTATATCTGAACTGGAATATAAGTAGCAAAGTAAAGAGACCTTCCCGGTTCAATTCAAGGGTGTCATTAAACTAAATGACAAATTGATTGACTTTTGTTTTTATGATAGGAAAAAAAAAAAAAAAAAACTTTAATCAAAGATAAATCACTAGGCAAAATTTTAACATCAGTATTTAAACCTGTGGTCAATTTGAACAATTTGAGTTCAGTCTACTGAGATTAAATTCAGTTGAATCTTATTGTAAGACATTCCTAACAATTTTTCATTTGAGCTGTTGTTTTAGACTCACCTTGACCATAACTGCTTCCTCTGCAACGTCCTTCAGTTTATGCACCGAAGGTCAGCATACTCCCAGAAGGACAGATCGCTGGCAGTCTAGCTTGAGTTGGAGTGAACAGTTGTCACTTGGGAGGAAAATGCAACAAATAGAGAAGCTTCCTCTATTATCACTAGCTGGAAGAGGGATTGGGTTCCTCCTCTTACCCACTGCTGATGACCTACAAACGTGGGGTGTTGGACTTGATCATATGACTGGTTTTATACTCTATTGTTTGTACTGTAGTCTCTAGTGTCCAGTCCTGTAATAGGTCATGTTAATGTGTGATATGGTTTTACATCCAAAGCCGCACATCAAGCTAGCTTATTCTTCTCTTACTCACATACACTACCATTCGAAGGTTCGGACACACCCTCTAATTCCATGCTCTTTCCTGATTACTATGTTTTCCTACTAAATAATGCGAAAGGCGTCCAAAATATGCAATAATCTCCTTCGAACAATTAATATTGAGATGTGTCTGGTATTTATAATCTGTAAAGCCTGTGCTGTAAATTGGTGAAAATTTGGTGCCTGGTAACTTGTACCAGCATTGTGGTCCATTCCATCTTCCCTCTTGTTTGACTTATGCTTTTACTTTTCTAACATATCCGTCCGACTTTCTCCCCTAATTCCTGTTTTTCCGATTAGGAAAAATATCGGCCACAATTTGCGCAACCCATATCAAAACATTCTGCCAGGTCTCCCAAGCGCAATGGAATGAGCTCAACCTCGACCAGTGCCGAACCACGTTGCTCCCCTGACTACTAGGGTGCTTGTTGTCTGATTTGAAAACAAGACATGGCATGTCAAAGAGCTTGAAAAGCTCATGTTAAACATGTCAAATCAAAGCAATTCACCATGTCAAAAATGGTCCTGAAATCACCGCAAATAACAGTCCATAGACTTTAATGGTGTTTGTAGAATGGACACACACTGATTCAGCAAAAAACCACAACCGTCTGATCAGCAAAAAACACCACCGTCTCTCTCTCTTCCCTCTCTCTCTCTCTCTCTCTCTCACACCCCAATGTTCACTCAGTTTTGCACACTCCACGTAATCTTACAGTATATCAGAACACATTGTTGGGCCTCTCCAAATGTAGAAGATTGGTCAAACCTCTCAGTTTTATCAGTAAAAAGGACTCTCTTGTCTGTTCTTTTTAATTTACACATCAAACATGACGTCCCACACTATTAAACTCTAGGTTAAAGCTCTAGCAAACATATTTCCTCTGGTGTACGTAATGAAGCACAGGAGTGGCGTTGGCTTTGAAGTGAAAGTTGGTTACATTCTCTGTGCCTGTGAGTTACATGTGTAGGTGAAGGGGCAGCTGCAGCGAATAGCCCAAGCCATGCACTCTCGACACACACATACCCTCTGAAAATACAGGCATTTTCAGCTTTTTGGCCAGTAAAGGTGCTGTACCCCTATTTCGTAGTTTCTCCAAGAACTGTCTCGTTATCCTGTAGTATATAACTACTTACAGTTTCACGTTAACAGAGAGCCTGTCTGTGAAAACCCAGCCAAAACGCATTATTAACACACACAAAAAATATAACTCGATTAAAAAACCCAATTATAAAAGGGTGTTAATCTTGGCTGCATGTCATAAGTTTTAATTATGTAAGAAAGTAAGACAATGCTTGTCTTATAGACTTAACCATCATTATATATCGATTTACCTGCTGCAGTAATTAAGGGATTTTCATTTGTACTGAATGGGCAGCATTTTAGCCAGCTTTTGTATACATCCGCCCAATTGTAATAAAGTAGTATGAGAGTAGGTTGCACAGTGGTTTAGTGGTTAGTACTGTGGCCCTGCACCTCCAGGGCTGGGGGTTCGAATCTCACTTTCTGTCTATGTGCATGTACTTTGTGGATGTCTCCTGGGTACTCTGGTTTCCTCCCACAGCCCAATAACATGCAGTGTAGGCTGATTGGAATTTTCCATACTGCCTCCTTTATATGGTTGGGTGTGCTTGTGTCACCCCATCCAGAGTGTATCCCGTCTTGAGCCCTTATTTCCCTGGGATATGTTCCAGGCTCTCCAGGACCCTACACAGTATAGGTGATATACTGTAGGTAATGGATGGATAGCGTGAAAATTACATACTGTAACAGCGTTAATTTGCTTTAAATGTTTTCAACCCTGTATTTTGTGTAGAAACCTACTTGCTGTCTTTTCTCTTTTCAATTATTATGAACAGTTTCCTCCTTGAAGTTGACACATTTGAAAATGCAGGTTTAATGCTTCCAATCAAGTCTACTACAGTGATTGCAATTGCTTCTGCTTGTTCAATTGATGGTTGTTGCATACAGCTATTTCATTTCCATTGCTTTCACTGCCTTTTTCTCTGTAGAATAGATATTTTGTACGATTTCGGCACTTATTGCGTTACCTTCTGAATAAACATTTTAAACAGATGACTTCGATATAGCTAGAATCTGTTTCATGCGCTACGTTTTCCCCTGTGTGCTTTATAGCCTATTCTTTTTAACCTGTGGCTTGACACCTGGTATTATATATCTGGATTTACTTTGCTCCACGGCGGTGTAAAACTATAAATGGAAGTAATGTAGGTTGTTATATATCTCTTACGTCTGATTTGGCCAACCGATAGACCTCCTCGTTTTCTGCCAAGATGTGAACATGTGTAATTTTTACTTTCTTATATCCTCTCTTTACAGCTTATGCGGTGATTGCAAACGGCCTAGTGGAATGTCCTAAAGGCTATAAAAGAATGAATTCAACTCATTGTCAAGGTAAGTAATGTGAGATTGTTCAGTAGCGTCTGACCTGCACTTTTTTCCTGACCTATGCGTATGACTTTGCAATTTCATGCGCCCAGGTGGACCTTTAAGAATTTTAATGAAGGCCTCATGTTTTGAAGGACTGACTGGAAAGAGGTTTTTGTTCCAAGTTTTGAGGGTTACATTCCATCATAAACACTTCTGTGCATCCTTGTACATTCATAAATATACCATTGGGACTTTATAAAAGAATTGTGAGTTGTGAGAAACAGCTACCAATGGGAACAAAATGACTGGTTCGGAGAGGTTGAACCGAGGTTCAGGCACACCAGCATCCATCTACTGCAAATAAAAATTCATGCGATCTACAACAAAATTAGGACACGCACATGACCCGTAGGCTCCATTGTGGAAGCTACTGATCTAGAGAGATTAGCCTTAAATACTGTAGGAATAGGAAAGCAAATGTTCAAAATGCATGCTGATTTCTCTTTGAGGAGAGGTTTCATTTGGCATAATGAAGAATTAAGACTTGTTTTGATCATTTTTGTAACCAATTCTTTCTTTTTTTTCATAATTAGCACAATTAGCATAATTAGCAAAGAATTTTAGTTCATACAAAACTTTTGAAATGAGTAGCTGATGCTAATGTGGATATATCCGAATTTCTTTATATTTCACTTCCAAACAGTCGGACATTCTCATATTTTTAATGTAGAGTTCTCCAGGCTTCCTAAAGGACTTCTTTGCCCCTCATTTCAACAGGCTTGCCTAGTATACTGGTGATGCTAAATGCTAAGTGGTTGGAAAAGATGAGAGGGGAAATGAGGTTGTTGCTGATGTCGTTACATAAACAATAATTTTTTTAATTGTAACTTTAGACACTTTGCAGCCTGTCACAGTAAAACATTTATTCCCATTTCTTTAATTCGGTCTACAGTATAGTAGATTAATTATCTATAGAGGTTTTATATCGTTTTTTTACTTGTTTAATTTAAACCCTAGAAAACTCACTGGTTTGTATTGCTGATATGTTGTTGAATATTTTTAAAGGTTAATGTAAAAAAAAGTTTTCATATTTATTGACTCATATACTATAATTTTGACAGCATACCATATCACTGTCTAGTTTGAACAAAGCTCTTTATCCATATCATTTATATGAATGAAGGATGAAAGATTGAGACACAGACACATAGTGAAATTAAAATCTTAACTTAAAAAACTTAAAATAATTTAATAGATATTTTTAGGTTGTTGGGTTTACCAGTCCACAGGTTCAAATCCAGAAACAGAGTTTGTGCTCATCAAACCGTTTTTGAATTATAATTTGGACGTGTATCTGAGACTTAATCTTCTGGAGGATGCTCCTATTTTTCATGCTAAAAAATTCTGGTACTTAACAGAACTCTTAATGCATCAATTTTCACAAGAAGCCCTGCACCACTCGCCAATAGGTTGAATTTATTTCTTTGGGGACCAATAGTTTTGCCACAAATTTCTTTGAATGACAAAGCTCAATTATAATAACCGCTGAAAGTGAGGAATACACCTTGGATGGGACATCAGTTCATTACAGGTCATACTGTACAAAATGCTTTTATAGGAAATTAAATTCTAATGTGAACAATCTGTTCCTTTGAGCGAAAAAATAGGAAAGAAATATTCATATCGAGGAGGCAAATAAGGTTAGGGGGGGGGGGTGATTTTAGTCAATCATACTAATGCTGTTTTCATCTCAACTGAAGGACCAACATTGAAACTGAGGAGAAAGACACATGCCATCTGAACTTGTGTCAAAAATTGCTTGAGTCATTTAGCCTGCTTTGATTCAGTTCCCTTCTTTCTGATCACTTCAAGATGTTTTTCTTCCAGCTTTTGCATTTTCAGGATGCTCCAAAACGAAGTTGACAGATATTCACAATGTTTTCTGGTTGGCTTCAAAATCTCATTCCTGCGTATCTACCTTTTCCAAAAGTAAAAAAATAAAAAAATAAAAATAAATAATAATAATAATAATAATTTCGCTCTGTCAGATGGCATCCAAAGCTGTGGGTTTCTATAATTGTCAGGCTAACAACATTACACACACACGCACACACACGCACAGACATACACACTTACACATTTTCTCTTACCACAGTGCATTCAAAAGTCACATCGGTCTCGGACATGTCTCCTCTCCTGCAGTTCATATCATAGACCTGATTCAGTGTATTTGCTTCCTGTTCCACTCATCCAGCGCTGGTGACACATAGTTTGCAGATAAGAGTCACTTCAAAAGCTCGCCAACTCTGCAGACCCCTGAAAACGTTTGCTTCATCTCCCCGTCAAGGCCAGCTGTATTTCCCATCAGTCCCTCTATCTCCTTCCTGCCTTATGGAAAATGGCAGTGAGTTATCACCACTGAGAAGAGCGGCTTCCAGCTCTGCTAAATAGTTGTTTTGGCTCCAGACAATATGGCACATGAGCTATTTTAACACCATGCCTTTCTTTACAGAAGCAGACCACATCATTAAAGAGTTGCGAAATAATACCACGCCAACACTCTGGATGCGAGCCTTATGTTGTCGAGTTCTTAGTAACACACCAGTGTTCTGGGTGTGAAACTGGTGTTTCGTTCTTTTTTCGTCGTTAAACCCACAACATAGGTGCTAATGCAGCTGAGAACGGTCTGCTTTAGCGCTTTTCATATTGTACAGCGGAAAAAACGATCTCTGTCTCAGTTTGCTGAAAGCGGGGTGTGCAAATACTGACAATATGTAAGATAATTCACTAAAACAGCAATTTGTATCCTTTTAAGAAAGTTAAACTCAACATAACATGTACAGTAGTGATATTACATATTATAGGACGTGCTGTTATTGGGAAATAGTCAATGGTGGCATGACGTTGCATGTTTTCTGTAATAGCATGTCTTTTATCACAGCAATCTGACAAACGCTATCATTACTGTTAATTGGTAACATCATTGCAACAACAATGTTTCATGACCTTCCTTTGGCATACATTTGTAATGAGTTATGGCAGTAAACTGGAAATAAGGTTAAGTTAAAGTTGCATTTAGCTTAAAAACACATTTAAAAACAACAGAGCTCACAAAAGTGCCGTATAATTCTGGACACACTTCTAATACGTATATTATACTATATACATACTATATACAGGGGTTGGACAATGAAAATGAAACACTGGCCAATTTAGTGTTGGAGGGTTCATGGCAAAACTTGACCAGCCTGGTGACCAGTCTTCATTGATTGCACATTCCACCAGTAAGAGCAGGGTGTGAAGGTTTAATTAGGAGAGTAACAGTACAGTTTTGCTGAAAATATTGCGATGCACACAACATTATGGGTGACATAAAAGTTTAAAAGAGGACAAATTGTTGGTGCGTGTCTCGCTGGTGCATCTGTGACCAAGACAGGAGTCAGGAAACGTTTTCCTCCACCAGCATCACGTAGTGACCTGGCCACTATTCTGCATGAAGAATGGCTCAAAATCCCTCTGGACTCTCTGTGCTGAACTTGTACAGTATCTCTCATTCCCAAGATGATTTGATGCTGTATTGGTTGCAAAAGATGCTGTATTGGTCTACACCATAGTAATGAATTATTGTGGTCTAAAATCAAGCCTTCCATTGTCCAACCCCTGTATATCAGAGTAGTTCAAGAATGCTGGACAGTGGTGGGCCAAGTGCACAAACCCTGTACTAAAAATATTAGTCAAGTAAAAGTAGAAGTCCTCCAGTTATATTGGTAATTGAGAAAAAGTGCAAAAATGGTCATCTTCAAATTTACCTAAATATAAAAATAATACAGAGCATGTATTAATTCATTAAGTCATAGTAAGTCTCTCTCTCTCTCTCTCTCTCTCTCTCTCTCTCTCTCTCTCTCTCAGCAAATAATCTTTCTGTTTTTATTGGCCGAGTTAACATCAGTTCAAGGCAATGTGTTTATATCATATACGAGTGCCACTTTAGGTTATGCTCACCTTATGCATGTTATTCCCAAATAAACGTACGGTATGCGTGCGTGTGAGAGAGAACTTATACCACCTCCTCATCTTGTATCAGATTCCTCACTCTACTCCAACTCACTCTCTCTCGGGTCTTTGATCAAAACTATCTTGCCCGTGTGGAGCTTGGACACCTATCAAGGCATAATGATAACAAAGAAATCATTCTGGAATAAGCTTCTCAGAAACATTCTCATGTTCATCGTTCAGATTTCCTAATCCAAATTGTCAATGTGATGGCGAGAAAAAAAAGAAAAAAATGATGAGGGATGTGTTTGATTCGATTCTCCAGGTCCGGGTATCAGATATACAGTAAGAGGGGAAATTCATCCAATCCTCAGCTATTTCATTGTCATTGTTCTGTTTCTCTTCTTTCAGATATCAACGAGTGTCTGATTCCCGGTGTGTGTAAACATGCGGAGTGTCTGAACACTAAGGGCAGCTACAGGTGCACGTGTAAGCCTGGATACATGCTGGACGCTGCGCGCAGTCAGTGCGTCTGTGAGTTACACAACATGCATGCGCACATCCACAACTACACACACTCAGTATACAGCACACTAAATAACAGTTTATGAGTAGGTCTGGAAAAGTATGAAATTTTAAAGGCAGTCATTTCCAGAGCTGGAAAAGTAAACTCGTTTCGGAACAAAAAAATATATATTATTACGGATGTGTTGTCAAAGTAAGACCCAGGACATGTATTTCATTTTTAGACATTAACTTCTTTTATATTTTCTATAATTTTTTAGCACATGCTTCTCTCTAAAGCAATTCATAATCAAACAAGGAGGCAAATCAAGCAGTCGGGTTTTGCGAGCCTTTCTTAAAAGCCCAACAGTTGTTTCTTGCCAAGGCTGGGATTTCAACTCACAATGTCCAGGCCAGATCTGTCAAAAATAACCAGTGTTTTTTTTTTTTTCTTTCTTCTTTTTTTTTTTCTCCACACAACTGCAGCAGTTCAAATCCCCCATATCCTATCACGTCATGTTTTCACTTGTCATCATATACTTACTGTCATTTAAAAGAGCATGACAAATATAGTGCACTGTAACAGATTTAAATCTCATCACTCCAACCACTTCAGGAGGTTTGAGATACAGTGAATGTGTGAATTGAATTTCCATGCAATAACAAGATTAACAAAGGTGTAAACAGTAAAACGACTGAAAACGAAGGACACCATGTACCATTATGAAGAAGGGACTATCTAACGATCTATCTATCGATTTGATTCATACACATTTCTCACATTTCATACAAAACTTCGTAATTTTTCTTTCATTGTGTAAAGCTGCTTGGCGACAATGACAATAGTTAAAAGTGCTATATAAATAAAATTCAATTGAACACCAGTAAAAGTGGGTGTTTGATTTCATAAAGGCAGAATTTCATATTTGTTTGCAGCACTGCAAAAGATACACCGAACAGACATAACATTTTGATGGGTGAACTGAAAAGCATTGTTCACTAATTATATACCAGTAAACTGGTGACAGGATCATGGGGACTCAAGGCTCACCCATGCCCATGGACACCTTGTCTGGTCCAGTCTCATAGAAAAGCCAATGCAGAACCAAGTTGCTGAAAAATTTCACTACTAACCATGATAGTGAGGGACTGGAACACTATCCAAGCCCAAGGGAACCAACGGAGTCCAAGCCGACCCACAAACTCCCCAGATCCCTATCTGATCAAGTACCCACGGGATGCACCAGACAAACAAGTTCAATCTACAGACCTTACAATGCACAGCCCCTCAACATCCTGGTTCCAGAGACCACAACACACCACCTGAGGTCTTGTGGAGCCATGGCCTAAGGGGTCAAACCTGATTGTTAATAGTTGTAATTGTACAGCTGATCCATCTACAGTTTGTTATTTGTTGAAAAGGGGTCAAATCTCATGAGGATATAAATCAGATAAAAGAAGCATAAATACAGATATGTGTAAGCAAGGTCTTTTAGGTCTTCTAAATTACTTGTCAGTTGTTACTTATGTGCTCTGTTTCACTCAAGTTACTTTTATATTTATTTTTACTTTTAGAAATGCTTAGAGAGCCAGACCAAGATATATATTTATTTTTACATGATCGTGATGTTTTACAGCGGATAAAGCAGTGTCTATGGAGAAAGCCTCGTGCTACCGCTTCATTTCCCCGGGTTCTTGTAGCCATCCCATGGCTCAGAAAATCACCAAGCAAATCTGCTGTTGCAGCCGTGTGGGAAAGGCGTGGGGCTCGGCGTGTGAGAGGTGCCCGTTACCCGACACAGGTACGTCGCTTTCATTTTCACGTGATGATGTTTTGTTTTTTTTGCACACAAATCAAAAATGCAAATGTTGGCAGGCTGTACATTAATAGTTCCCTACCATATAAACACTATGAATACAATTCTCACTGAAGTTATGACTGGGAAATATTCTCCTCTGTAAAACACATGATAAACATCTTAAAGAAACATCCCTTTTCCTGCTGCTTATTTTATCTTCAAACTCAAAGAAAGATACATGCATGTCGTGTGTGTGCTAATGAAGTGATTTACGGATCATGGGAGAGCAGGAGAATGAACGATAGACTAGAGTGGAAATATAAGGGAAAGCCTGTGATGGCGCATAGATTTACGCTTCTTAGACCTCCCTTCTTCACGTCCTGTCTGTCAAAGTAACATGAAGGAATGAAGATCCGACAGAGTTTATTCAGCTTCTCTGCTTTAAAACTGGGAGGAGGGGATTTTGACTTAATGAAAGTATAAAAACCTGCATGAAATCTACAGTGTACCACCATGTGTCTGGTACCAGCTGCTGTCTTTCATCTGAAAATCATACTCTCCTGATCCATACCGTCTGCTGCGGCTAACCTTCATGATCTTTCTAAAAAATTCCCTTCACAGTTCATATACTTTAGCATGTAGGATGTGGCTGAACATAAAGCTTGATGTGCTTTGGTTGTAGTCATGCATATATTCTTTGTTTTCCCTTGGACTTGGTTTAAACCAGCATCAAGTTATAGAAAACATCACTGTCAACTTGACACATAAGTTCACATCACTGTAAGTCTAGAGGTGGTCTTGTCAACTTGCAAGGCGAAGTCTGGGGAAAAAATACCATTGCAACATTGATCAACATGCGGTATGAAACAAACCGGTTGTGGTTTAGTGACCATGAACCAACTCCTGTAACAGATCCACTATGCCAGCATAGCCAGTCACATGCATTTAGGTCAATATCCCTTCCTTTTTGGAAAAGGAAAGTTTTCACAGCCTTTCTCAGACTTTATTAAATTTTTTACTCTTTCTTGTGTGATGTCATCGAATTTTTTTTAAATGATTGTATAAAGAATTGTTTTCTGTCCACGTCCTGGTGAAAAGTAGTGCATGAAACACGGAGCACTCACGCTTTTATCATCTATACCACTTTATCCTGTATTCAGGGTCGCGGGGGGTCTGGAGCCTATCCCAGGTGTCTTAGGGCACAAGGCGGGGTACACCCTGGACAGGGTGCCAATCCATCACAGGGCACACACACGCACACTAGAGCCAATTTGGGAACACCAATTAGCCTAACCTGCATGTCTTTGGGAGGAAACCAGAGTACGCAGAGGAAACTCATCCAAACTCCATGCACACAGAGACAGGAATCGAGTCTGGCCGGGAATTGAACCCGTACCCTGGAGACTCAAGGCGACAGTTCTATCCACTACACCACCATGCCACCTACATGGCGCACCATTATATAAAAATAAATAGCTATAAATTACCTTGTTAATAACCATAGGTTAATCATTAATCTATAAGCATTAAATATAAAAGTTATTAAAAGTGACAGTTTTCTGTAGATTGATCTTATGCCTTTTAAATGCATACAAAATCAAGGAAATAGAAATTGTCTTACTTCTGTTATCCATAAAATCCACTTCACATTTACATACGGCATTTGGCAGATGCCCTTATCTACAGCGACTAACGTTTATCTCATGATGCAGCAGAGCACTTGAGGTTTGAGATCCCAACACTGCTACAGTAGCCTGGTGGTGCTTGGGTTTGAACATGTGACCCTCTGATCCATAGTCTCCATAATGCTTGGCGGTTACTATCGTGTATAGTTGTGTGTTGTATAGAAGAATATTACATACTGATGTGAAAATACAAGCACATATCTTACATTCATAATGTTTTTGCTTTTTTTTTTTGTTTTTTACAGACCACTTTAAGGAGATTTGTCCAGCAGGCCACGGCTATACCTACTCTCGCTCAGATGTCCATATCACACTTCGCGAGCTGGAAGACGAGGAGCGCACAGAAGTCGACTCCGTCTTTGCTCAGGACCCCATATACCCAGAGCCTCCTCAGACCCTGCCAGAGACATCTGTTTACCAAATACTACCACCCGTTCACCCCGAGAAGCCGTTTTATGAGCCCTCGGTGCCGTCTCATCCTCAGACACCTGCTAGGCCTCAGCCACCCAGGTCTGGTCACATGCCTCTTCATCCTCCTCCAGTCTACTTACCGGAGGGTGAGTATAAGGAATATACAGTATGTACTGTAGTGTGGATGTACAGTATTACAATCCTACTGTATGTAATGTGCACATATTTTCAGAGTTAGCTTTTCAATATTACTATATCAGAAATGAATATAAATCTGCGTTTGAATATGACTCATGCATGTAACATTATTTCTTTTAGCTTTCGGGAACAGTCTCACACTCTATGGAGCTTACACATGGGATTTCTCTGAATCTCATTTACAGTTAACTGAGATAATTCCATTGCATTACTCAGGCCACTACGAACATTTACGAATTGTGTCTTTATGAGTGAAGTAACTTTGTCTGTTCACTCTTGCATGTACATCCTCCCTTCTGGAGAAAGCTGAATGTATTGATGCAATTTAAAAGCTAGATAAGCTCCTTTTTATTGGAAATATATATTATAAAATGCAATCCTGATGGAGAAATATACAGTACCAGCATCGCAGTTGAATAATCTTCGTCCTTCCTCTTCTCGTCTTCCTATCCTCTAGATGATGAACCCTTAAGTGTGGTAAGAATCTTTCTTTTAGTAAGAAACTCTAAAATATATACAGTATACATTAAAATGACTCCTGATTATTGTCATTATTAAAAGAACGTCTCTGATTTATCCCAGCAGCCAATTAATACACCGCCCTCATACCCAGGTATGATTTTCCTTCTTACAGTTACTTTATTGTGGAAAGGATTCTGGATAATTGAACTACACATGAACAGGAAACATTGCTTTAACCTAATGTCCACACTTCTTTTCTGTGTAACTCAGCAAACTTTGAGCCATGTAAAACAGAGATTAGTCAGCTCTTGGGGAGCTGGAGTCTTGACTTTATTTTTCTATAAATTGTTCTTATAAAACCAAGGCAACCAATAATTGGATCCCACTGCCAGAGTAAACACGAACAAGTCTAACGTGCATCATGCAAAGCTCCTTGGCGCCTTCAAAGAGTTATTCGTGTTTTTCTGTTGTTTTAGTAGGTGGAAAGACATTTTGTATTCATGTCAATGTTGCTTGCGTAGCTTAATCACAGGAACGTCTATTTGAGATGAATGTAATGATGGCCTGCCTGTTGTAAATCTTGTAAAATGGACTGGATAATTCATTTCCCTAATTGTTTGTGTTGATTTTGGCTGTTTCCTGCTGTAGATGTGGTGGAGGTCACCTCGAACTCTCCTACATATCTGATGCCTGACCTGGACGACCGTGACACAGCATCGATTAACGTTGCCACTCAGGTTACAGGTCCGTGTCGACAGACGATCCATGGGATTCCTCCATCTTACTAAAGTATCACAATAACGCTCACTTATATCTATTAGGTCCATCTATTTCTTGGAGCATCTGAGTCTTTGGACCCAAAGAATATAAATCAGTATGTTTTTAGGTCAGGGGTAGTTCAGTGGTTAAGGCATTGAACTACGGTTCACTAGGTCCCAGGGTCAGATCCCACTTCCACCAATTTGTCCCTGTTGGCCCCTTGAGCATCGCCCTCAGATGTATAATGAGATAAAAAAAAAAAAAAGTTGCTCTGGATAAGGGTGTCTGCCAAATGTAAATGTGATCTTTGGAACAAACAGAAATTATGTTCTAAATAGATGCAAATATATATATATATATATATATATATATATATATATATATATATATATATATTTGTGTGGAATGCTTGCCAGGAAGGTTCACAGGGCATAAGGATGCATCTGTCGGGTCCCATAAGATGCACAAAAGTTGTAGCAGTGGGAGATTTTATATTCTTGCGTGTGAAAGTGGTCAATTTTGTAGCATGCAGGACAAAGAAAAAGAGTGAATGTGCTGTGCGGCACAATGCATCTAAACTAGGCTACCAGGCTTCTAGGATAATTTTTCAAGTTTTAAGTTGCTCCTCAGTGTTTTACTTCGATCCACAGTTTTTCAGTTTTGCAACTCCGCTTTTTCTAGCACAAACGTACCGTGTGGGTGGGTTTTACATGGCTGCTTTCCCATTGGACAACAGCTATGGGTTTTGGTCTTATCCTCATTAACCAGTTGCTGATTTCTAGGAGTTACACTACACGACTGCTTCATCACTGCTTCATCATTGGCCAACAAAAATCAATTCAGTCTCTCAGCACAAGTTTACTGGGGAATTGCGTGTATTCTGGATAAGAAGCGTTATAAAGTTTTTAAAATGTTTCATGAACACCCGCTCACAATGTCTGTACTATTACTTAAGAGGGGTGAAATTGAATAGTGGCTGAGTGAAATAATAACCTTATACCTTTAATGTATTTTTTTTTTTTTTTTGGTTGCAATTATTTTTAACTTTTATTCACTTGTAATTCGTTCATTTGTTTAATTCTTTAATTTTTGTATGTTACCTTTTTGACACAGATCCAATTGCATATTAATCTGAATGCAGAGACAAATATTTGGGGGCACTGAACAGATACAGACACATTTCATTTGATGAACAAAAGGGCAACGGGAGCAGCCAAAAGAAAGTTTATACACCATAAAGAAATAAATATGAATAGAACTTGAGAGTATATACTGTACTTATTATAGTGCGAACAATATGCATTGTATCCGGATCAGCAGTATGAACTGGTAAATTTAAATTGTAAAGATTGTTTTGTACCAATTTATAATGTGGACTCCGTATTATACAGACTGAACCATATATTGCGTCATATAGCATGTCAATTTATATACAGTATATAGCATCTCATTTTTTTCATCTAGGAGTTTTTGCCCCGGCCAGGCTCGATTCCCGTCTCTGTGTGCATGGAGTTTGCATGTTCTCCCCGTTCTTGGTGGGTTTCCTCCGGGTACTCCGGTTTCCTCCCACAGTCCAAAGACATGTAGGTTAGGTTAATTGGTGTTCCCAAATTGCCCGTAGTGTGTGAATGAGTGAGTGTATGTGTGTGTGTCTGTGCCCTGCGATGGATTGGCATCCTGTCCAGGGTGTACCCTGCCATGTGCCCGAAGTCTCCTGGGATAGGCCCCAGGCTCCCCGTGACCCTGAATACAGGATTAAGCGGTATAGATGATGATGAGTGAGTGAGTGAGTCTTTGCTTTTCTAGTTGAGAACCTAAGGGGTTAAAAAGTGTCGTATATTGTCTGCCTTTTTTCATCTTCTGGCATAAAGTTTAGGGATGGAGGCCAGATCACAGCCTATGATCAGTGCAGATCAAATGCCAGATCATGTCAGTATTACTTTGTTGTTGGCAGGAGGTCAGACCAGTTCCTCTTAAAAAAAAAAAAAAAAAGTTCATCTGAAGACTAAGAATATTTATGTGTTTCCACTCTCTCTTACATGTTTTTAATATTAAACAGTCGTTGTTGACTTTAAAGAAATTAAACTAGGCATAAATAATCCGCAGCCAGCTCATCAGCTCACTGGGTTTACTCCTGGTAGTGGCTCGGTCTGTTCCAGTTTGTTCCACAGGTCCACTTTCCTAAGAACAAAGTAAGCTTTGTGTAGGTTGTTTTCTTCATTTACGCCAGCCAAGCTCCATCTACTGAACCCTGCTCAGTGGGTGATGAGGCAAACAGTCGAAGCGAATGTGCTGCTTGGAATCGGTATAACACAGTTAGAGTAAAGAATAAACTCCAGTTTGGACAATCAATATCAGATTGGATGCCGAATTGCTGAACTTTGAGAAAAAATTCGCCCTTCCAAGTCTGTGTTTAGAAAACGAATAAGGGGGGAGACGGAACGTCAAAAGTCAAAAGCCTTGAGTCTAAACCTCATCAGTGCAGATGGGTCGTGTCAGATCACTGGGAAAAGCCCTCTGGCCTGGCATGAATAACATGCTAAATGTCTAAAGGAACAGCGCTCATTTTTATAGAAGCAGATGGCCAATTTTTAGAGAGCTACACCACAGTAAAACAGGATCCCATGCCTAAGCTTTCATTGTAAAATCTGCTCGTGTGTCCCACCGAGGAACATAATCCAGAGCTGCCTTTTTTTTTGCATGTGTGTGTGTGTGTGTGTGTGTGCTGAGTTAAGGACTGCGAGTGTAACATGTTATATCTCTAACTACAATAGAAATGTCAGTCTCGTTTCATTTTCAGTGATACAATTTTCAATCCTGGACTCCAAGTGCATATGACTCATGTCCTGATTTAATGAGATCCAACGCAGCACGTGTATTCATTAAGTTGAACACAAAAACGTTCACGGTCTGCTTTTCCTGCAATGTCCAGTCAAGCATCTGCATATAACAGCGTACAGATTTCGTCTCGTGTCTAAACGTGTGGCCGAGTCAGTTATTTATTATCCCGTTTAATCTCTTTTTGCAGACATCGACAAGTGTTTGCTGACTCCAACGATCTGTGGTCCAGGCCAGTGTGTGTCAGTGCAGACTGGCTATACCTGCTATTGTGACCCAGGCTACACCCTCAATGCTCTGCAGACCACCTGCATTGGTAAGACCGTTAACGACTGCCAAAATACAACACTACACAAAACATAACTGTGATGTATCCGATTTATTGTAACTAAAGTCTGACAGCTCTGTTCGGACTCGTTACACAGACTTAAAACTTTATACGATAAAAAAAGCAGGAGAAAACGGGAGAAAAAATCGCCACAGCGAGATTCACATAATATGAAAACGTTTTTTTAGAACGGCCATTAAAAACACGTTCCTGATTTTTCTGTGAGCAGAACTTTTATGCTATTCTGCACCACAAGCATACTTCTCAGAACTCCTGAGCAAACGGAAATAAAACAATTTTCCTTGAGGTGTCGTATGATGTCTAACAGCGGAGTAGGAGACAACCGGATCGCTGCCAGACTGCTGTCCAATGTAACTTCATACACATCTTAGTGTCCAAGTTAAGCCCCGATTTGGATGATGTATCTGGATCAGCCCCAGAGAGAGCTTAACTTTCACATTTACTCGAGCCGTATCATACGTATGCAGTTTCGACTGGCGAACGGCGAGCCCTTTCCTTAAATTAGGGCTATTCTGGAAAATCAATCACTACTCATTTCAGGATAGGATGCTGGAATTTGATGTGATTTTAATATAGAAGATGACATGATGTAATGATTTATGACAGAGGATTTGCTCTTGTAACGAACGGATTATGTCTCTGATTCAGATGTAAATGAATGTGAGAATGAGCCGTGTGGAAGAAAGGGCCACTGCGTGAACACTTTCGGCTCCTACACCTGCCAGTGCCTCCCGGGTTACAGCCTGATCATGACACAAAACAGAAAACTGTGTCAAGGTGAGCAAGAATTGTTTGCATGTGCTCAAGTTTTTCTGGGAAATTCCCAATAGCTTTTTTATATATCCAAGGGGCGTTCGAGTCAAACCGGGAATTGTGATGAAATTTCTGGTGGATAAAGAAGAGACTCAGCTGCTGTAATACATTCGAATGGTGCGAAGGCTGTCTGTCCGTGAATAACGGTCCTGGTCGAGGTGGCTCAGAGATCACTGTAGTCGTGCCGTAAAAACATACAGCGCTCGATCCTTGAAAATTGACGGATAACTTGTCACCAACTTGCAGAAGAGACGCATCTGTCTATAGGAAGTGTACACACAATCATTCACAAAAACAGGAACTCGTCTGGGAGTCCCACGTACAGTCCTGACTGCGTTCCAAGCCATTTCTACATGTTGTGGTCATTGAAGGAGTTCCTGTGAGGCCTTCGTTTTAGACGATCATGGCATAACGCTGGGTTAGGTGCATTAGTATGTCAGGGGTTATACAGAGAAATAAAGGTGTGTTCTTTTATTCTGCCCAATCAGATGTCCCGGTTTGACTTGAAATGTCCTTGTAATTTGCTGATTTATCATGAAGCATTATATTATTCATCAACTGGTATACATTAAATCAGTAAACAAACGTGTTGAGGAAACATGAGCCTGATCTCACCAGTAGGATTTGGGAGTTGAAGTGGTTTAATGTTTTCTCTCTGTTCTTCATGACTCAGACATCAATGAGTGCACCATGCCTAACAAATGTCCCAATGGCCAGTGTATCAACACTGAGGGGTCCTTTATGTGTGAATGCAGACGTGGCTTCACCAAGAACCAGAGAGGAGAGTGTGAAGGTACAGTATGATGGTCCTGATGAACTGATTACTGTTTGTGCTTGATAATTTTGTATTATTCGTGGAATGGGCTAATATCCTGTTGAAACTAGGGCTGTCACTGTATTATTGATCAACAACAAAAATCACAAATTGCCTTTTAAACATTTCAAACCACTCAAAAGTAAAAACAAACCGTATAGTTATTGCTTCAAAACCAGTGTAAACAGTGGAGACAGTGTGTGACCACAGCAACTGTAACTAAATAAACATTCATGTCACAAATCCCACTAATGCACCAATTTAGATTGTAATTATGGTTTAATTTTTAAAACGTCTTAAACCTACTGAAAGGCCTGTTAGGTTTTTCTTGGTAATAAATATTTTCGAATGTACAGTGAGGATTTTTGATTTGGTATGCAGCTCGTGACAATAATAATGGCGAGAGCAGAACGTTTTAAAGACAAACTTTAAAGAGTTTGTTAGTCCGTTTAATGTTACTCTGTGTAAAATTGCTAAATATTACAGTTCGACTTGAAAGCCCTCCAGACATGGAGAATTTATGCAACTGAGTATATGAACAATGCGCATCATGTAGCTGCTCCGCCCACAATCATATACATATGGTGAAAGTGAAGTATACTGTATTTGGGTCACCGATCCCCTAGCATGTTTTTGGGAAGTGAGAGGAAGCCAGGAAACCCCGTGGAAACGTTGTGCACACTCTATTCAGAACTCTGGATTGAAATGTCGAACTACAGAGAAGATTTTTGAAAATGTACAAAGGCTTCATTGAAAAAACTGCTAGTATTCTAGCAGACTGTATAGAAGCTACCGATCATATTGATATTTTCAGTTGACATTTGAGGGGTGAGGGGAGGAATGATGCAAAGGAAAGATTTGGCAAAGCACAGCAAATGTTTTGGACACACCATGCATTGGATTACTCCCACAACAGGGGAATTCTCTTTTATGGCACTGGGCTTTTTTCCTGAACAATGCAAGTAGCTAATTTTCTATAATTTGGTTGTCATGTTGATCCTGCTGCTTGTGCTGGATTTGTGTTGGAATGTGCGCCAAGTAAACTGTTAGGAAGGAGTGAAGCCCTCTGTGCATGGGGGTTGCTGCTATAGTACAATCGCTGTCGTTGTAGGTTCATACAGTAGATGAACTTCTTTCTTTGCTCCGCGCTGTGTTTACATGCTCGCATGTTTCGTCTAAAGACAAGGATTTCATTTTTCTAAATCGAGGATTTATGACCTCAGCAGCAGTTTCTTGGAATGAATGAAATGGAACTTTGTCACAAATTTCAGAACTTGGCGTTGTGTTGGCACCAGCGGTACTTGATTCAGCCAGTCCAAAAGGTTCAGAGCTGCTGTGGTGACACGGTGGTTATTTTTTAATAAGGCTTGGCCATATTGAGGTCACAGAGTACCAAATCCGTGGCAACTATTGCATTTTAAAATGGGTCAGCAACAGAGAAATCATTTGAACAAAACCATTGTGGCCACGGGATCTTAAGCATGGGGAAGATCATATTAAATGATACTTTGGTTGTGGAACGACACATGTCAAGATTCTGGGTAACGTTAGAATGCGTCACTTGGAGCAAACTGTCAAAGCCAATAAATTTCCCCCAATATTTTAATAACTTGCGGCCATATATTAAGCATGACATTCCATAACATATTAAACTGTGGTTTGCGTTACACTATTTGTAGGAATGACTTTGGTATCTCATGAACACAACATAATAATTTGTGGCCACAAGATACTTTGTATTTGGTTTCAAAATATTATCTCATGGTCTCAATATATTAATCCGTAGCCACGCCTTAACCACCGCATCAGCATAGCGGCTCTGTGCAAGGGACTAAATAGTTTGCTATCAGTGCTTGAATGAGAAACCACAACATTTTTAGCTAAAACTTTATTTAGAAATATATTCACTAAAGAAAATGCTTGGCTACAGTTAAAGTATAATAAGCCAGCTTAACGGAGTAGCCAGTGCCATATGCCATGATCTAATTCTATCTGCGAGACTCATACTTGAAATGAAACGTGTTTATTGGTTCATAAGAGTAGAGGTTTTTACAATATGGTTTAAAAAGACGAGTGCAGTCTGCATGGGGAAGTCGTGCAGCCAAGTGTAGGGATCCAGAGCCAGTATTGAAACACCAAATAATTCCAGTTAAATGACATTCTATTAGTTAGTCTGGACGTTAGTCTGGACAGTGCATTTATCCAGATTATGGCTAACCTTGTTGTAACCAGTGTATCAAGCAAACCTTTATTCATTCATCTTCATTAAGCACTCTATACGGAGCCCTGGAGCCAATTGGGAATAGATCCTGGATGGGATGCCAGATTACACACATACTCACCTATGGGCAGGGGCAATAGTAATTTGAAATTATTACCGGTACGTTGTAGCCAAAAGTCAACGAGAATAGAGTTGGTGGACCTGGAGTCCTGTTCTCTCATAAGTTTCTCTTTATGTCTCCACATATTCCACTTTTAAATATCAGTGCCATTAACTGGAGTGCTTGATGAAGATGAATGAATAAAGGCCGAGTCCCAAGTACCTCTCTATCCTCTGATCAAAGGCACTACTTAGTGTGTGGAACAAATGATTAAACACCATAGAGCACTAGCGTTTCATTTGACGCTATTTGGAATTCAGCCTTGTGTTAGAAGTTGGGTAGCTTTGTAGCGCACCTTAGGTGTAAATGAAACAAGATTAAGGGTTCAAAGACAATTTGGAACAAATTAGAGGCAATTATTAGGTAATTATACAGGGCGGGCCAGGGAAAAGTAGCCCGTCTCAGGCGATAGTATGATGCGACGTGTACAGAATGACTGAATAGGAAAGGGACAATAAAGCCGCTGTATACAAGGTGCCATAGACTGAGACAGACGGACAGTTGGCAGGCAGAGCGCAAGGGACTACGGCCTCCTCCAAAAAACATCGCACTGGTGTTGAAGGTGGGATACTTTTCCGTGGCCCATCAGTTTACTTAATCAGATCTAACTGGTGTATAATATAGATTTCAGAACTGCTGCAGTTATCATTAACGTGTTTATAATAAAGACACCCAGTACCTTGCCCATGTACACTTCTACACCTGAATACCATAATGAACCTTACTATCCAGTGTCAATCAGAAGATGAGTTCCTTATTGATTTTTTTCCCCACATGTTCTCTCAGGGGGGTTTTCCTTCCCTCTCTTGCCTCTGGCTTGTTCACTAGGGATCTTTATCTACATCTGGATTTTTTACGAAGCTGCTCTCTTCACAGAAATCTATTATTGTCAGCTTCATACGCTTTGAAAATTCCCTTTAGATTTAAAGCGACATGCTCCCAAATAACCGACACTTTTGTCCCTTTTGGCTCCATGGTTCGTACTGAGTGTTCCTGACAGCCTTAGTTGAAATGATGGGATTTTAATAAAGATAAGAGGATGTTTGTGTGTAAATTGTGATCCGCTGTTTAAAGAATAATATTCATATTGCCAGACTTTCAAATTGAGCAATATGATACAAGCCTGAAATGTATTTACTGCCTGGGATTCCCAGTAATCTAACAACAAAACGATGATTGTATTTTCTCTCAGCCCAAAGCCAAAGGAAAAAGAAGGTATTTGGTGGATTATGAGTAGTTTACATTTTTTGGTGTGTTTGTATTCTCTGTGTGAGTAATTGATGTTTGTGGTTAATTTTTTTTTTGTGTGTGTGTGCATGTATACAGTATCTGTGTATTACTTTTTTGGATGGTTCCTGTTTGACTCTTTGTTGAATCATTCGCTGTAATAGCTATGCATAACTCATGCACAGATGATTAGCTCACCTAATCTAATCAAGGATTGTGAATATGTTTGTTGATATTAAATCCCCATTTCTCCCTCTACATTACAGATGTGGATGAGTGCAGGAGCCCCGGTGTCTGCCCCAGTGGTAAATGTGTGAACACACACGGCTCGTTCAAGTGCCAAGCATGTGGCCCTGGATTCAGGCCTGACGCTGGGAGATGTCTGGGTAAGAGGCTCCATCTGGGTTTTCCGTATTTCATTTTATGATTGTGTAATAATAATATTATTCCCTCAGTCTGGCATGGGCTGGAAGCTTCGACATGGTTTTGGCAGTGATTCACCTGACATAAGAAGGCATGGCGACACTGTGTGCCCTCTGAAAGTGTTGACAGTCTATTATTTTATATAGGTGTGATTGACTTCATGCGCCTGATTCACAGCTAAATATTATTTTCTCCCAAAACAGTTGAGGAATTAACACTGACAGCTTAATTAAACTCAGCAATCTTGAACCTGAAATTTCTACACATGACTTTTTATCAACTTGTTAAATGTAATGAACGTTTAATTAGAGAAGGATATGGCTGCTTTTGGCAGCTAAACCTCATTACGTGGGCGTTTTTTATAGCTTTTGGATGTTGGGCGTCTCCTCACAGAGTCACTTCCAGCTCCTTCGCGCACTTTTTAATCCCTTTGTTTTTTTTCAATGCCTCACATAGTTTGATCTAATATCTATCTCTCTCTTGCCACCAAGTTCAACCCAAAGAGTTCCACCCACACTCTTTAAACACTATGTCTTATTATTATGGATCGATTGCTGCTGTAAAAGATTGTTTGCAATACTTCAGTTTGGGAGAGTCAAAATATTTCTGCCTTGGCCACATCCTTAAACAAACAGAATATTATTTTTGGATAGCGCTTATTTTTGCTATGGAAAATCCCAGTGGGGAAAAGGCTCATTATCAGACATTCGAGGATGGGAGGACAGGGATAGACCACTGGGGCAAGAGGCCATCCCACAGCATAGTACTCCCCGAGCATGGACTCTGTTTGATGTATTGCATAGAGCTTTAAAAAAAAAAAAAAAAAAAAAAACACACACATCATATTTTCAATGTATTTTAGAGAAAGATTGTGCACTGGAGAGAATCTTAGTAATACTAGAAATATACGGAAATAATAAGGAATTTATTGGTAGTAGTGAAGAAATGATAGAAGTAAAGGGCTTACACTTTCAACAACAAGGTACTGAACCATGGAATTTATTATTACGGTACTGGTGCAGTTTGCAGTCCACGTTACTTTTGCTTTGGGAGCATGACCACAGACTGAGGGAATGTCAAACGAAAGACCATGGAGGCCAGCGTTGATTACCGATGTACTTAGTTTTAATAACCACTTTTACAAACGCTTTCACACAATACGGGCAATTTGGGAACGCCAGTTAGCCTCATCTGCATGTCTTTGGACTATGGGAGGAAACCGGAGTACCTGGAGGAAACCCCCAAAGCACAGGGAGAACCGGGTTCGCTTCCTGGCCAACTAATAATTGTTGAATTTGATTAAGTGTATTGGATTGAAAACACTTATTCCTTCAATGATGTGTAAGGGTTTACTACAGTGAGAAAAGGGTGAGAGGAGTGGTACGCTTGATGATCTTATCACATTGATCCAATGTTTGGCTTTAGTAATTTTATCTGCGGATGTCAAGGAGGAATAAAACACTACTGGGAGTACTACTATCGTCATGACAACCTGGGAGTAGTCCAATTATAATCATGTGCAGCCATCATGAAGTTGAATATTATCTTAGAAGTGCACGTCATGGTTTATCATGGTTTACTCCTCTAGTAGTTTACCAATTCGCTAATGCTAGCATTTTTTCATTTATTGTGACTGGCACCTGGTTACATTTTTATCCAATTATACATAAATTTACCGTATTATTATGAGTAATATTAGTAATAATTGTAATTGTAATGTTACATGCAGATGCAACAAAGACATGCAGATTAAGCTAATTGGTGTTTCCAAACTGTCCATAGTGAGAGTGAAATACCATGCAATATCATGTGCAATATCATTTAGCATATTGGGCAAGATCAGTTAGCAATATCATATGTGACATCATTTAGCAATATCATGTGCAATATTACTCATTGCTGCTATGTAATGATTCGCGTCCAAAGACAGTCCAAAGACATGCCGATTGGCCGATTAGTGTGTGTGTGTGTGTGTGTGTGTGTGTGTGTGTGTGTGTGTGTGTGTGTGTGTGTGTGTGTGTGTGTGTGTGTGTGCTGTGATGGATCAGCATCTCGTCCAAGGTGTACCCTGCCTTGTGGCCTTAGTCTCCTTAGTCGCCCTTAGGCTCCAGCCCCACTGCAATGCTTTACACAGTATAAGTGTATAAGTACAGAAGGTTTTTTTCTTTTTGAAAACTAAAACACAAATGCAGATTGTTATATTATTTAAAATATGCAATGTTATATGTCCTGAAAATTTTCCCATTCTGTAGTGGAAATAACATTTTATTTTTTTTAAATTATAGCTCTAAGAAGTGGGTCATAAGCCTGGACTCCTGAGAGTTTAATGAGTGAAATAGAACATTTTCTATTGATATGCATACATATCTACAAATGTCTGCATGTTTAAAACAGGCTTATGAGCTTATAGTTGAAGATGGCTTTGTAAATCGCTAGATTTAAATAGAGGGCATACGGTGGGAACCGAAATCTAAATGATTATAAGGCAGGTCTTCAATATGTACAAAATATGTACACCGCCAGGGTCCGGGTTCGATCCCCGGCCAGGCTCGTTTCCCATCTCTGTGTGCATGGAGTTTGCATGTTCTCCCCGTGCTTGGTGGGTTTCCCCCGGGTACTCCGGTTTCCTCCCACAGTCCAAAGACATGTAGGTTAGGCTAATTGGCTTTCCCAAATTGCCCGTAGTGTGTGAATGAGTGAGTGTATGTGTGTGTGTCTGTGCCCTGCGATGGATTGGCACCCTGTGCAGGGTGTACCCTGCCATGTGCCCGAAGTCTCCTGGGATAGGCTCCAGGCCCCCGTGACCCTGAATACAGGATTAAGCTGTATAGATGATGAGTGAGTGAGTGTTAATAAAAGAGATGGAGACTTATGGACAAAAGTATTAGGACAAATCTGCAATGATATTATGTCCAAATGCATATATTTAAAAATAACAGTTGTTATAACAGTGCTAATGCTATAACAGTTTCCACTCTTTTTAGAAGGCTGTCCACAAAATTTTTTGGACATTGGACATTGAATTCATGCCAGTTCATTCTGTCCAGCATTTATGTGGTCAAGCACTGATGTTGGACGAGAAGGCCTGATTGAAACATCTCAATTCAATAATTAACAGACCAAATACTTATTTACTTGTCCATATAGTATACAGGTTATTGGGTGCTGAGTAAACAGGACACATCTGAGAGATCTCACCGAGTCCTTGTCTCACACTCACACTGAAGTGCATGAGCTCATCACTACATAGAGAAGACATCGTCTGAAGAGAGGTGATGAACTGAACTTCAGCAACGGGGCAAAGATTCAGCCCTCCACCAAAATAAACACATAAATCAATCACGGTGCACCTTCATCACATGTTTAGCAAACATTTCACAGCGGAAATCTCACAGGATGTGCCACTTCATTGAATTTGATTACCGTGATACAAAGAGCCTTTTTTTTGTCTCGGAACTTTTATCAAACTAATTGCTTACCTAACTTCCACAAGGTCTCATACCACCACCACGTATGGGTTGCAACATGCAGTCAAATCGCAATCAGGACTTTTCCTTGAAGGATAAAGGATGTGGGTTCAAACAGTCACTGGTGTACCGGGTTCACCTCGGCTCCTGGGCCTGATTGCCCTCCATGCTTCCAAAACAAGGGAGGCTTTTTAAAAACTGCCTACCGAGAGTATTTGAATCATGTCACTTTTTCCATCCATTTGCTCAGTCAATTGCCTGTACCGCAGAAGTTAGTGGCCAGTTGGCATTCTGGTGGATAAGACCGTTTGCTGCTGTGATAGGGAAAGCAGCACAGTTTTCTTTCAAACCCTTATCAGGAGAGACTGAGAGATACCTGGAGATTGCAGAAACAAAGCTGCAAGGGACGCTGACAGAAATCTGGCAGATACAGTGGCAGCAAACACAAAGCTCTGTTTGTGTCTTTTCATCTCAGTGGTCCTCTGTCTCTCTCTCTCTCTCTCTCTCCTATCCTGCCTGTTTGGAAAGATTATGTGAGATATTAGACAAAAACAAATGCGATACACAGGAGATGGACCTGACCAGTGTGAAACATGGAGCGAATAAACACACAACAAGGTGTCATGTTATAGGAAAATAGTTAACAGCAGATTAGTGAGGTGTTGACAGTTTTTTAGTCCTGAAGTGTTTTATTCCTTTTATTCCACAGCTGAATATATTCATTTAAGAATGAAACATTATTTAGTTTTATGGAACATACATGAAACATGTTACTTCCTCTTATCACTTATATTCTAACAGACCTCATTTTATTCTTTCTCTAGTAGTTAATAAGACGAAAAAAAGGCAGCTAGAAATTCTGTGTATGAAAGCTACTGTAAGTGATTTCACACTACAGGTTAAGGCATGTATGTTGGTCCATTTTACCCCAAAGTCCGGTTCATTTGCCTAATGTGGAACACTCCATGCTGTACCCAGACACGGGCTGTTTGAAAAAGTGCTCTCAAGCATTGTATGGCATATTCAGGCATAATTTGAATCAAACATGCAAGCCACTCTCACGCACTCACTCATCGTCTATACCGTCTATCAGATACACCCTGAACGGGTGCCAATCCATCACAGGGCACTAGCCTAACCTGCATGTCTTTGGACTATGGGAGGAAACCGGAGTACCCAGAGGAAACCCACCAAGCACCGGGAGAACATGCAAACTGCATGCACACATAGACGGGAGTTAAACCTGGCCAGGAGTAATTAAACTTTATATGAATTAGTCAGAGCTACAGTATATTCAGATCTGTGGTTACACAAAATCAAAATGAAAAAAAAAAAACACACCTTCTGACCAATCAGATGCAAGATTGCAGCAGTTTCGGTACTCTTCTCATTTCTTCCTGTGACAATAGTTTATTCTTAACTTCTTCCATACTCGTACTTCCTCTTACATTTCCTTTAAAGCGTGTATTTTGTATCTTACTAAATAACTTTTGTGGATATTTTTTTTTAGACATTAACGAGTGTCAGATGGCAGCTGTCTGTACAAATGGTCGATGTATGAACACTGAGGGCTCCTTCACTTGTGCATGCAACCATGGATACCAAATAAATCCTGACAATAAAAGCTGCCAAGGTACATACACACACACACACACACATTGGCTTGCACATTTACACACAGTTACTGTTCAGAATCGTCAACCATACTGTCTCTGTTCCAGATGTGGACGAGTGTCTGCTCCCGGACATCTGTGCTCACGGCACATGTGTTAATTTTCTGGGCTCACACAGGTGCAACTGTAACCCAGGTTACCAAAGCAGCCCTGATGGCAAAGCTTGTGTGGGTATGTACCGTACACTTGGGCTTTTTACTTAAACTAGATAGAAATATTGGTTGTTGCAGGTAACCAACTTATTACAGATACAGTATGAATCAAATGTGCAATCCTCACTCACTCACTCACTCATCGTCTATATCGCTTTATCCTGTGTACAATTTGGGAACGCCTTTTAGCCTAACCTGCATGTCTTTGGATTATGGGAGGACACCGGAGTACCCGGTGGAAACCCAGCCAGCAGGGATACAAACTCCATGCACACAGAGACGGAAATTGAACACGGACCCTGCGGTGCAAGGCGAATGTGCTAACCACTACACCACCGTGCCGCCAACATGAAAGCCAACCATACTTAAACTTCACATTTCATTGCTGTTTATAAAGCAATGTCATCAATGCCACCAATCTCTTCCCGATATCTGTGCATCTGCAGCATGTACTGATCTAATCCTCTGAACTTAGTATTGGTGATTTTGTAAATGTTGATTCCCTCGTTATGTTTATTGGTGGCTCACAATCCAACTACTGTAGGTGAATACTGCCACCTGCTGCATCGGAGAGTATAACGATGCAAGTGTACTCGGGTACAGAACAACATTGCTTATATGAAAGCTGGCCAGCCAGGGAGAGGGGAGTGTGGGTAATCATACCCCGGCATAGTACGAAGCTCCCTTATTTACAGCCAATTGGTGACACCACTCAAATTATTACATTAATAATGTCTCCTTAAAGAAAACATCAATATATCAACAATAAGATGCCTTCAATGTGTTTACGTGGCATGTCCACCATGCAAGTCTTGCTGTAACTTGTTACTATAGAAATAATAGAGTAATATTGTGTAATAGTGGGTGATGACCACTGTTAAAAGCACTATACAAATAAATAGAATAATACTGTGCAGTGTAATTAAACTAATATAAATCAGTCAGAGCTGTATTCCAATCGGTGGTTATACACAATCAAAGTGATGTTATGGAAAACGTCTTCTGAGCTAAGTGATGAACGTTAATTCTTTTTTTTTCTTTAATGTTTAAAAAACTTCCTTCATTCCTTTCCTGTATTTTGTATCTTACTAATAATTTTTTTGTGTTTTTCTTTTCTTTTTAGACATTAACGAGTGTCAGATGGCAGGTGTCTGTACAAAAGGTCGATGTGTGAACACTGAGGGCTCCTTCACTTGTGCATGCAACTATGGATACCAAATAAGTCCTGACAATAAAAGCTGCCAAGGTACATACACACACACACACACACATTGGCTTGCACATTTATACACGGTTACTGTTCAGGATCGTCAACCATACTGTCTCTGTTCCAGATGTGGACGAGTGTCTGCTCCCGGACATCTGTGCTCACGGCACATGTGTTAATTTTCTGGGCTCACACAGGTGCAACTGTAACCCAGGTTACCAAAGCATCCCTGATGGCAAAGCTTGTGTGGGTATGTACCGTACACTTGGGCTTTTTACTTAAACTAGATAGAAATATTGGTTGTTGCAGGTAACCAACTTATTACAGATACAGTATGAATCAAACGTGCAATCCACTCTCACTCACTCACTCACTCATCGTCTTCACCACTTTATCCTGTGTACTATCCCAGGAGACTTCAGGCACAAGTCTCAGTGTACACCTGGAATTGGGTGGCAATACATCACAGGGCACACATACTGTATACGCACACACACCACACACGCTCTTTCACACACTATGGGCAATTTGGGAACACCTATTAGCCTAACTTGCATGTCTTTGGACTATGGGAGGAAACCGGAGTACCCGGTGGAAACCCAGCCAGCAGTGGGAGAACATGGAGAGCTCCATGCACACAGAGACGGAAATTGAACACGAACCCTGGCGGTGCAAGGCGAATGTGTTAACCCATGTGCCGCTAACATGAAAGTCAACCGTAACTTTTCTTTAATGTTTTAAAAACTTCATTTCCTGTATTTTGTATCTTACTGAATATTTTTTGTGATTATTCTTTTTAGACATTAACGAGTGTCAGATGGCAGATGTCTGTACAAATGGTCGATGTGTGAACACTGAGGGCTCCTATACTTGTACATGCAACCATGGATACCAAATAAATCCTGAGGATAAAAGCTGCGAAGGTACATACAGTATATCACACACACATTAGCTTGCAGGTTTACACACGGTTACTGTTCTGGGTCGTCAACCATACTGTCTCTGTTCCAGATGTGAATGAGTGTCTGCTCCCGGACATCTGTGCCCACGGCATATGTATTAACTTTCTGGGCTCACACAGGTGCGACTGTAACCCAGGTTACCAAATCAGCCCCGATGGCAAAGCTTGTGTGGGTATGTACCGTACACTTGATTAACAGTGGGCTTTTTACTTAAATGGGATAGAAATATTCGTTGTTGCAGGTAACCAACTCAATACGGGTTTCTGAATGAAAAGCTACATTTGCCTTACAGATGTCGATGAATGTGCTGAGACTAGCCTGTGTATGCATGGTGTGTGTGCTAACACTGTTGGCTCGTTCACCTGTACCCAGTGTGAGGTTGGATACACTCTTTCTGATGACAGAGAGAGGTGTGAGGGTGAGTCCCATCACTTAACACTTAAATCTACATCTGGACTCTGATTAGCCGTGTAAAGATGATCATTCAGGATTGCACTTTATGTTATCAGGTGTTTTTTCTTTTGTTATCAGCATTACAATTATTTCACACCAGTGCAGATGTCTGATCTAATCCGATTTTTGGCAATAAAATATGTTTTATGTCAATTTTTGTAGTATGTTATCAGACGTTTGGAGCTAGAATGGCTAGGGTGTGTTAAGTGTGTAAATGATTCCTCATCCTCCCAGAAACACAGTTTTGGAATTTTGGAATATACCTGTGCCATTCCTGTGCCATCAAGGAAGAAAAGCTCTTAGATGTGATACTTTGGTCGCTTAGTACATTCAGGTTATGTGCTGACTCATTTTATTGCCACATAATGTTGCTGAATCTAGACTAGGCCAACTGAAGCAACCGCAGATCAGAACACTGCGTCCTAAAAGCTTCATGCGTTTAACTTCCTACCCGGATGCACCGGGGTCACTCTGGACCCCCAACAGTCTGAACTCATCAGACCACACCACCTTTTTCTAGAGTCCAATCTTTATGTTCTCTAGAAAATGAAAGCATTTCTTTCTCTTCTTTTTCTTTCGGCTGTTCCCTTTCAGAGGTCGCCATAGCGATTCTCTTTCCTCCATCTAACCCTATCCTCTGCATCCTCTTCTCTCACACCAACTAACTTCATGTCCTCTCTCTCTCACTGCATCCATAAATCTCCTCTTTGGTCTTCCTCTAGACCTCCTGCCTGGCTGTTCCAACCTCAGCATCCTTCTACCGGTATAGTCACAATCTCTCTTCTGAACATGTCCAAACCATCTCTCACGTCCCTCTGATGAACTCATGCTTGATCCTATCCAGCCTTCTCACCCCCAAAGAGAACCTTAACATCTTCATCTCTGCTACCTCCAGCTCTTTTCTGCTTGCCTCCTGTCTTTTCTTCAGTGCCGCTGTCTCTAAGCCGTAGAGCATCGCTGGTCATCGCATCGATGCTCAGCTTAGAAATGCTCTTACTTTTGCTATTAAACACAGCTGTGATTTCTACTGCTTATTTTTTTATGATGATGTTTAGGTCATCTCTAGTCACAGTCATGATTCTTTTTCTTTCCAACCACATTTCTTCTATGAAATAGATGGTTAAGCACGATCCTTCCAAGTTTAAATAATGTGTTGAATGTCATTACTGAATTTCCAGTAATGGCTTGATGCAGGACAATAATGTGACCTTTCTGAAACAGTGGAATGGGTTTCCATGGACGAGCAGCTGCATTCAAGCCTTACGTCATGAAATGCAATGCAAAGCACATCCATAAATACAGGGGTGTAAAGCACGTCGCCACTGGACTCTAGTGGTTAACGATGTGGTTGTTTTCCAGAATTTTTTGACATTTTTGACATTTCATCCTCCCAACTTTGTGGGGATGGTCCCTTCCTGCTCCAACATGACTACGCACCAGTGCACAAAGCAAAGTCCATGAAGACATGGATGAGCCAGTTTAGTGTGTAAGAACTTGACCGGCCTGCACAGAGTCCTGACCTCAACCCGATAGAACACCTTTGGGATGAATTCGAGCAGAGACTGCGAGCCAGGTCTTCTCGTCCAACATCTGCCTGAGCTCACAAATGCGCTTCTGGAAGAATGGTCAAAAATCCTTATAAACACACTCCTAAACCATGTGGAAAGGCTTTGTAGAAAAGTTGAAGCTGTTATAGCTGCAAAGGGTGGGCTAACATCATATTAAACCCTGTGGATTAAGAATCGGATGTTACTCAACTTGATATGCATGTGAAGGCATCCGAGCGAATACTTTTGCCAATGTAGTGTATATCTTATTATGTCTTTTCATAATTAATTAGTTTAGTTTGTTATTTTAACCCTTTGCATGCGGAGCAGCTTTACTTTTTGAATTACAAATGGAAAATTAAAAATATCTATATCATTACTCCTCACAGATATGGATGAGTGTCGCACCTTGTCTATGTGTCAGAATGGTGTCTGTCTGAACTCAGAGGGCTCGTACTCCTGCATAAGTTGCCCCACTGGTTTCACTGTCTCACCAGATGGAGAGCTGTGTCAAGGTATGTGATGTATTTTCACATATATTGTTGGAACCCTGTTTTATAGACAGATGCCACATTTAAGTGTTCACCTAAACGACATTCAAGTTATCGCTTTCTTTGCATAGAGTTTGGTTTGCATTTCTACTTCAGTGCTTTGGAAGATTAAGCTGTTTATTCAATTCCTTTAAGTATTTCTTTAAAAGACAAGTTAAATATGACAGACATTTTTGACTAGCTTACAAAGTGTCTGATTAAGGTTGATTAATGAGGTTATAGTTCATGGTCTTCTGGTCTCAGCTTTGTTATTAATCCCTATAGCAATCTGCTTGCATCTTTGTGTGCATGTCCTTACCGAATATGCATCTGTTAAAAAGGAAAGTGCTCGCCCTGTCATCCGGAGATCGCGAGTTCGATTCCCGGGTGATGCTGTAACCTCTCACAGCCGGAGGTCTAGAGAGAGCTGATTGGCTGAGCTCTCTCAGAGGGGAGGGATGAGAGGTACTTGGTGCTCCCACATTAATCACGGATCTACAGCCAATCAGGGGCGTCTGTGAGCTCACGCGAGCGGAAGGAGCGGCTAGCGCTGTCCTCCGAGTGTGTTACGCCGGCCCCAAGCAGTTCGAAAAGATGCGGTCGGCTGGCGACACGTGTTTCGGAGGAAACATGTCTTTGGCCCTCCTGACACTAGCGCCCCCTAGTGATGAGGAGGAATTGGACACGACTAAATTAGGGAGAAAATTAGAAAAAAATCCTTACAAAAAAAAAAAATATATGGCAAAAAATAAGACGGCATTTGGAGCTACACTCACATTGAATCACATTCACATTAAATCTTATAGTTGCATTGTTGGCTACTGTATTTCAGCTAAACAGCTATTTTGTGACAACCACTTTACTGAAGAAATTTCTCATCCTATATAACATACACACTAAAATTTACTCATGCTGCACAGACCTGCTGGGAAACCAACCAAGAAAGTAAAGCGGACTGCAGCATGTCAATAGGCATGAATATATATGTTCTAGTCATGTTCTAAATCATATAATACAGTACTATATGGTCTCTACATGTAATAAATGTATGTGTAGTCGGTGTTCCACTAGGAATACACTATCACCCAAATAAAGCAAATAAAGGCAGATTTACATCAGAGAAATCTAAGTTTATTTATAAGTTGCACTCATACTAGGCTTTTTATCACACTTTATGGCTCTACCTAAGCGTGGACAATGCAGGATTTGTCAGAGCGGCGCTCTATTCAGAAATCACATCACCGTTCACTGTTGGGAGGCTGTTCGCTTTGGCAGAGTCCAAGGGATTTATGTAGCGAAAAAATTTAATTGACCTTGAAAATGATGGCCAACTCTGACTGTGAAACCATATATCCAGCTCAAATAAGATTACAAGTGAACTAAACACAATGTGATCCTGAAAATCACTCCCAGTCTGTGAAAAAAGTACTAAAGCTGCATTATTTTCTTACTAATAGGGTGGTATCCGGACATTGTTGGTACCTTCGGTGTGTAGTTTCTGCCTGGAATATACATATTTGCAATTTTAACGTATGTACAGTAAAACGAATTAGATTTTAGAGGAAAACTTTAACGTACACTACATACACCTTCCTAGGTGAACGATACAGATACTGTATACTCAGCAAGGAAACGTGTTATATTTAATATATGAAATGCCCTACAGATGTTGTAACTTCGGAATATCTTTAAATCATTCTATAGAATTCGTCTTTGATTACATATTTGTATTGCAGAAGAGCCTCTATCCAGATGTGTACTGAAAGTGTCTCTCAGCTGCATGCCTTCTGTTAACGCCCTTGGCCTTTTGTCTTTTGTTGACTTTTTGCTGAAAGATTTAGAATAATATACTATTCAATTCCAGCGCTGTTTACACAGTTGCACAACTAAGAATAATTTTCATCATATAATGGTCATCGTATAATGATTTAAATTGTGTGTGTTATGTTATCGAATATAATTATTTAAGCTACATTATGCAACTGCGTGCGGGCTGATTCGCCAGGCACGCTCATTTTCGTACTATAAACCATTAGATGGTCGGGCAGATATGAATTAAAGTTTGATGGATAATGTTTAGCCTGATTGAACAGCTTGCGTGCTCATACATCAGTAAATCCATCTCTGATGTAGATCAACACATCTGGCGAGTTCACAACCTGTGCTCGCAGACAGAACACGGTGTTGCATGTACAGAAAGAAAGACCGATAGACATGCAGATGGATTTTTTTCTTTTCTTCTTTTTTTTTTTTTTTTGATGTTGAGTGGACTTTTTGTTGGTCCACGTACTGAGGTTAGGGTTAGATTTACAGTAATTACATGTATAGCATTAATGAGCTGCATTAATAATTAAGTCATGGAGGGTAATTACAAGAATTGACAAGAGTGTGTGTGTGTGTTAGTCACACAGGCGTGGGATCAGTGCCAGGGAAAAGAATTTCCAGCTCTGATATAGGATCAGTCCTCCAAGCGTTTGTTGATAGAGCTATTATGAAGTGCCTGTAATAGCTTGCCATTTTGGAGTGAGCTCTCCGCCCTGCATACCTTATCTCTCGCCTCCTCCTCATCAGCCACTCTGTCAGTGCAGTTTAATAATGCCGGAGCTCTATGTGCAGACTAAAAGACTTTAGAAAGCTAATTCGCTGTGGTATGCAGTCTGTTTTGTTGGGGTATCGGCACATCAGCAGGCCCGTTTTTTTTTTTTTTTTTTTTTACCTGCATTTGAAAGCGAATGACTTGGAAACAGCTTGTGTTTTGATTGGAAAGTGAAGAGGTATCGATGGTATCTAAATAAATCCCTGAATCCTTGAAGTCAATCCAACAGAAAGCAAAGATTGAAGACCACCAAGGTTTAATTTTTAGTTTATAGCCAATTTTAGTCCCCCTGATGTGCCCCCGTATCTATCTCCCTCTCTCTCTCTCTCTCTCTCTCTCTCTCTCTCTCTCTATATATATATATATATATATCTCCCTCTCTCTCTCTCCCTCTCTCTCTCTCTATATATATCTCTCTATATATATATATATATATACATCTCCCTCTCTCTCTCTCTCTATATATATATATATATCTCCCT
>JAAGKR010002399.1:0-12707 GCA_011419295.1 Clarias macrocephalus
AGCGCATTAAGGTCACATGGTGTAATGTGCCAATACAAACTAGAGTAAATATTAATCAAGGGTGGCTACAGCTGCCAACAAAGATCCTGAATGAGCCCTATATGACACATGTCTACAATATAGGTGGGTCCTGTAGATAGATAGATAACACACAGCTCTTATCTAAAATAGATTTTATGAAGATACATGCCCTCTGTGTACTAATGTTTAAATACATTCCACTCCCAACCAGATTTTTAGTAGTCACCACCAGGTAAACGTCAGCTTATAGAAGAAATCATGGCTCCGAAACAAAAAGCCTTTGTCTGTGCTGTGTGGTTTAATGCTCACGTTATATCCTTTTGCCTCAATGTCCATTTTTATGCAATCAAGAAGATCTTCCACGCTTGCCTGAGCATTCCAGGGGCCAAAACTCACAATAGATTCCTTTCTTGTATCCAGACTGGCCATGGCGTCGTTGTACCTCATCAGATCATCCTCCGTCTTAAGGACACATATGATTATTGCGGAGTATCGTGAGGCCATGGCTTCTGCTCTGCCCACCTTGATGAGGACTTCCAGATTCTCGTGGTAGTCGGGCACACGGGACAAAAACTGCTGCCTTCCCACCTTCTCGCCGAAAAACTGTGGCGAGTCCTCCAGGCATTTCACCAGTGGTTTTATACCGTAATACACTGCCTCCTTGTGAACCTCCAGCAAATTCTCAGTAGGAACCTCCTCTGAGCGGAGGTACTCAAGAATGGCACTGAAGTGCGTCCCGTTGCGGTCTATAAAACAGCGACCCTGTGCATCCTTCACAAGCTTGGAATTCACACTGAACATCTCAGCCAGCTTCGAGTTGGGGAATTTGCGCAGCGTCGTTAGGGCGGTGGTGTATACCTGACCGCCGACATTCAGCTGCACGACGGGGCACTGCGGAAAACAGAAAAAACATGGATTTAAAGGGTGCTTAGTCTTGTCAAATGACAGCTGAGGTAAGAGACACTTCAGTGGTTAAAGTTCTGTTTTAGTGACTACAAGATTAAATGCCAGGAAAGCCTTAGAGACACGGTTGGAACCTTTCACAACATCTACAACCATCGAAAAAGGTCATCACTTAATTAAGGGTAGCTCAGTGCTTTAGATGGTGGACCAGTGATAGGAAGGTCCTGGGATCAAACCCCAGCACCACCAAACTGTCACTGTGGGATCCTTTTTTTTTTTTTTTTTTTTTTTTTATTAAAGCCCTTAACCCTCAACTGCTTATGTGTGAAATTATAAGTGCACTCGTTCCTTAAGTTCTGCTCCTGGATTGGGGATTCCATTTTACGTCACCCTAGATACAAGCTTCTGCCAAAATAACAGCATGGATGACGCTGTGACAAATTGAGTAAATAAGATACTGTGAGTACAAATACTAAGGTCGGAATAATATTACGCATGTGTATTTGACAAAAATTGATTCGGACAAAAAACATTTTTGGTGGTAAAAAGTCTCTCACCTCACTTAATCTTATCTCCCCATTCATGCTAGTTTTTGTAAATATGAATACACATTTAAAATTTTTTATCAGATTAAAAGAAACACATTTGCAAAGAAACACATTAAAAGAAATACAATTTCATGCCCTTTTATGTAGTGTCTGTAACTTTTTGGAATTCAGATATTTCAATGATTTTAAATGTCATTTAGATGAAACTTGGCCAATTTAGATTTCACATGAAAAGAAAAAAAAAGTTTATTATTCTATAATGGAAAATTGTTCAAAAATTGCAACATGAATTTGACATGGTTACAGACACTACAGATTTTTTTTTTACCAAAAGCCAATTTAATAACAATTTTTACAGGTCACATGCTTCTAGAAGCTTACATCAAATTTTTGTATCAATACTTATAATAATTTGTATTTGACATTATTATTGTTTGAAAGAGACAGTATAACGCATAAAAATGGCCATTTTTGGTGCAGATATCTCTTCCAACCGGAAGTTAGCGACTTTTTTCAGGAAGCAAGATTGGTCACTTCCATGTTGCATAAACTTCAGAAGCAGCTTCTTTGGCACACACATTTTCTGTATTATATGTGTAACATAAAAAAAAAAAAATCAGCACCAATACTGTGTTTTGGCCGATTACATTCTCAATTTTTGTGCGTTAGTATGAATTAAATGCAGTAACTGTATCAATAATTGTAAAAATGACAAATGTTACAAAATAATAAAAAAGTAAATGGGACTCATGAATGACCTGCATGTGATGAACACGTGGTTTGATTGCTGTTCATGTTACTACAATCACAGGACAACTGTTGGCCAGAGATATTTTCCAAAAAATAGCCACTGAATTCAGGGCATCCTTCGTATCTGTGCCAAGCCGGTATAGACCATAAAGGCTGCATCAGGAAGAGCATAAGGCATAAAACCTGTTCCAGGTGGACAACAGCAGCTAAAAGAAGAACAACTCAATATGACTAAAATTACATTGTATGAACGGTGTTCAAGTTAAACCGGGACTTCCAAATAAACTGAACTGTCAGTCAATCTGAGAAGCAATTTCTACCTTTAACTAAATTATAGTCTAATTTAAAGAAATGAACAAAATATCAATGGAGGCATGGCCTGGCCTTTCTGAAAAGATGTCTTCATACTGTTCGAAGTTCATCTCTTTCATTCTACGCCTATTCTATGAGTCGTTGCTCTTAAAACTGCTAAAGGAAAGTCAGCAAAATAATGATCTATTAATATCTAAACTTTACTTACCAACACATTTTGGTGTATAAATAAAGTATAAAGTATTAAGAAACTTACTCATCCTCTATACCGTTTATTCTGGACACGTCACAAGACACCAGGGCCCGTATTCACAAAGCTTCTTAAGCCTAAAAGTTGCTCCTAGTAAAAAAATTCTAAGAAAATTCTTAGAATTGAGACATTTTCTTAGATTTCCCCTTAAATTTAGGATTAAATCTTAGTAAAGATAAAAATGATTCACAAAACATCTTAGCCCTAAAAACAGCTCCTAAGGTAAAAAATTGTTAAGAGTAGATAGAAGGACTTTTAAGAGGCTTAAGACTTTCTATAGCAGAGGACAAAATGGCGGAAATAAGAAATATTCTCTAAACCCTGAACGTAAAGCTAAAAGTAAACACTGCTCTTCTGTTAAATTTAGTTTTCTTGTTGTTTTACTTCCTTCCATCTCTCTTGGATTGTTGGCTACATACCATCCAAAAGTGCAACTTAAACAGACTGTCCTGCAATCATGTAAATTGATAAAAGGTGAGACATTTTGCTCCCATAAATCTCAGATGAATTACAAATAATAAAATCAGCGTGGTTAATAAATGTAAGAACTTAAATACAGTAACTAACTTCTGTGTGGAAATCGGTTGCTTCAAAAGTAGACACATGATGATTATACAATTCCTCATATACAAACATGATGATTTCACTGTCCGTTCTATTATCATGTATTCTATTTTCACAAAGAGCACATTTCAAGACCTTTACAGAGATCAGTGGTTAGTTTTTTATCAACCAATCACAGTCCTTGAATTGCCCCTCCTTGAATCATCCCTAGCAGAGGGGTCAATCACACCTCCTCACTAAGATAAAGGTTTTTGTGCTTTCCTTACTCAGGGTTGCTCTGAGAAGTTTCCTAAATCATTTTTAGTCTAGGACTCCCAGCTAGGACTTTTTAGGCTAAGATAGGAGCTCTCTGAGAGAATTCTAAGAAGCTTTGTGAATACGGGCCCTGGAGTCTATCCCAGTGGACTCGAGACTCAAGGTACGGTACACCCTGGAGGGGTGCCAACCCACTGCATGACACACACACAAGCACACACACACTTGCAGGCAATCTGGAACATGCGAACTTCACGCACATTCAGACCTGAAGCGAGAATCGAACCCTCGGCCCTGGAGATGCAAGGCCACAGTACACAGCAAATAATAACCACTTATTATTACTGCTGCTGCTATTGTAGGTGTTACATTCATTCATTCATTCATTTATTTATTTATTCATCTTCTATACTGCTTATACTGGAGGCTATACAAGGTTCATTGTCTATCGCAGGGCGCGCGCACACACACACACACACACACACACACACACACACACAACTGGCAATTTAGGAATGCCAATGAACCTAATCTGCATATATTTGGACTGTGGGAGGAAACCAGCGTACTCAGAGGAAACCCAGCACAGGAATTGAACCCTCAACCCTGGGGAGTCGAGACAACAGTGTGAATCATAACACCCTCTCACTGTAGGTCTTAGAGTATGAATTTAATTTCGCTTGCAATTTTTGGTTTATTAGCACTTGAACAATATACAAATATTTAATTAACTCTAAACCAGCATGAGATTGTTTTTATTGAACTTATTGGACTACAAGCGTCCATCTTTTTTTTTTTCTTTTTTGCTGATCATTTCCACCAGGATACACTTCCACAGAACCGCAGCTTTACACCTGTACTGTAAATACACTCCTGTCATTACTCGTGATCAAGTGTAAACACGGTACACAACACTTTTTAAACACCTCCAGTGCATCACCCGCCAAGTTACATGCAACTCTCAGTGAGATCTCGAGCGCACACAAACTATCTAACTTCCCGTGAAGAGTTTAGGTTTAGGCGTTAAAGCGCGTATTTTATTAATGATTTTCCTCGATAAAGCCGTTTCAAGTCTGGTTACCTGCTGTAAAGGCTCGACTGCCAGTTTCCGTGATGATTTGATGTCAGGAAGGCTCATGATTGTGAGATCCGAACTGCTGCTCTGCTTCACCTGCGGGATTCCAGCAGCGGTCGGTGCCTGGAGTGGGCGTGGCTGGAGCGCGAGACGCACGAAAGTGGGCGTGGGTTGCGTGCTTGAGACGCGTATGTGAAAGTGGGCGTGGCTTTTGTTTGAGACAGGAAAACTGGGCGAATGTCAACTATAAGTCTATTCTTTACACGAAAACGTAAGAGGCTTTTAAAATGCTTTTCTAGGAAATGTTGGTAATTTTCATCTTAATTAAAATAGTTATTTATTTAATGGTTTCTCTTGCGCGGTTTAGTGTTCTGTGCTATCTAGCGCCAAGACAACAGCAGCAGATCCTGGAAGTGTCAAGGTATGGCCTCCATAGATCAGAATGTTTCTCCAGGATATGCAACAGATGCCATATCAAATTGACATCTGCTGAATGAGGTCACTGCCTTTAAGGAAACTGTCCCTAGTAATGTTTAGGTTGGTGGTACGCATCAAAGAAATATCAACATGAATGCCAGAAGCCAAGATTTCCCAGCAGAACATTTCCCAAGGGTGGCACTGTGGCTTTGCACCTACAGGATCTGAAGTGTGATGCTTTATTCAATATCTTCATCTTTTATACCAATTATCCTGTACAGAATTTTCATGTTCTCCCCATGCTTTGTGGGTTTATTCCAACATTTGAAATACATAGAGATTAACTGGCTTTGCAAAATTTCCCAATGTGTGGGTGTCCGCTGGATTTGTCCCTTTCAAAAGTGCCACTGTAACAAGAGGCAATTTTACTCACGTGACCCGTCAGAGGTTTATTTTTAATTTAATTTTCCAATAAGGAGTTAAAGGGGGGAAAATAGCAGACTGATCCAACAGAATAGTAGATGGAGTAAGGTGTTTAAAGGGGGAAAACCCACTCATGCTTAAATACACCACACTCATGACTGCAGAGGGTATATTAGAGATCAGGTGATTTTACACACTATAGGATTTGAAATAACCAGTAAACATTTTCTACAAATTCACCATTCGGCCACACCTACAATGACTTTGCTAAGAAGAAGCTCAGCAATAGATCAGCATGAAAATGACTGAATAAATGAGACAAAGGCCATAAATGTATTTATCAGTTTATTTTTGTACAGAAAATCTCATCCTCCAATGGTGAACACCTAGAAGAGAGAAAAGAAAAAAAATTAACAGGTTAAATCAACTTTGTTGTTTTACCAGTATTAAACATTTCATTGAACAGCCCTTCTCAGACAAATGCCTCAATGTCTTCAAGTGAAAGGGACACTCTGCTCAAAGGGTCTATGCTCAGAGGCACAGAACATGACTCTAGACACGGACTCCTTCAAGATAAGCACAATCCCATTCCGACTCGTCATCGCATCATCACTGAAGGGGCTATGAGCTAATGTGGCACTGCATGAGCACTGTTAATTAGCTAAGTGCAATCCATCCACATGCAGCATACACCATGAATAAAGCTCTACTCTTAATTGTACATTTCCACAGAATGTCAGTTTTAACACTGACTAATGAAGTCAGGGATGTAATCAAATAAAAGTACAGAGTTACTCAACTTTGCCAGGTTTACATAAACTGCCAACAAGTGATTAGTAACCAGGTTAGGCACTAAACCAAAGCAAGCCAGACTGTTTTCTGCCATTTCACTCCACGATTAAAGCTCACCTTTGCAAACCAAGTGCTACTTTATGTTGCTGATGCTCATGACAAACTTTTGGACCCACACTGTCCCCTTACCCTTTATGCTGTGGGTACAGGAGTGCCCTGTGGCATGACTGGGACTTCAGGCTTGGCTCCCTTCTGTTCAGACACAGGGGTGGTGGGAAGGATCTCCTCTTTGGGCTCCACGATGCTGACGTGGTCAGGCAGAGGCTTCTTGGGGCCGATCTTACCACTGGGGTCCCAGGGAAGCATGATCTTAACCTTGATGCCCAGCACACCTGGAGACAGGGACACAAACATCTTAAGCAAGGGTAAAATATAAAACCGACATGTCTTCAGCAAAAGCAAAACCGGCCAGGGAGATGATGTCTGGAAGCCAGCTTTTGGTTCCAAATAAAGACCAGTATTACTATTTGTTAAATGCCCTTCTCAGACAAATGCCTCGATGTCTTCAACCGAAAGGAACACAGCGCTCTGAGGAACTGAAGTCAGGATCACAGAACGTGGCCACCAACCCAGAATCCAGAGAGACGACCAGAGTCCCGTTCCGACTCGTCATCGTATCATCACTGAAGGGGAATCTTTAAAAGAATACCCTCACTAGACTAGTATAAAAGCAAACTACAGTTAATTCCTCCCCCGCCCCCCATTGGTTTTGATAACTAACCAATACCTCCTAAAATCTAACTGTGCAGATAAACATGCTCACATTTCAAACAAACATGAATATACGATTGTACATGCTACAAATGAAAAATTGGAATTGTAAAAAATCTGATTAACCAGGACAAGTTTCTCATCTCAACTTTTCTATCTTTGGCATAATGCCAACGCACCTACAGGCTAGTAGTGACCAGATTAGCTTCATGCAAACTGCAAGCCTAAATCTCACCGAGACCAAATAATCAACAATAAAACGCTCCCTCCCTGATTTTGATTTTTGTCAACATGACACCTATATGCTACCAGCTTATGCATGTTCCTACTCTTAGCTTTTCAAATCTACAAGTATTTCCTGTTGCTTAATTTATCAAGTATGTGCAGAGTGCACAATGCTACATTGTTAGCTAGAAAAGTACACACTAAACTAGAAGCTCCACTGCAAATCTAAAGCTGACTCCCACAATGGGACTTGACACCCACTTTATTTCTCCTCCTCATCCCTCACTCACCCTGGCGGAGCAAGACATGACGGACAGCGGTGTCAACGTAATAGTTGACAGGGTCTCCACTGTGGATCATCAGACCATCCACGAACTTCATGGACTTGGCTCTCTGACCCCTCAGCTTGCCAGACACGACAACCTCGCAACCCTTGGCGCCACTCTCCATGATGAAGCGGAGCACACCATAGCAGGCCCTAAAAAAGAACAGACAAAATCGGTCAGTCATGCTGCTCCATATCAAGTGATTCAAACCATTTAAAATCAATAATGCTGATATTTCTTCTCAGACAAATGCCTCGATGTCTTCAACCGAAAAGGACACAGCGCTCTGAGGACCTAAAGTCAGGAGCACAGAACGTGCCCACCAACCCAGAACCCTGAGAGACGACCAGAGTCCCGTTCCGACTCGTCATCGTATCATCACTGAAGAACAAGCAGCTGGATATTTCTATAAAATCATGGGTTATTGTAGCCTACTAAAAGGAGCATAAAGGGCTGAATGTAGTGTACGGTAGCTAAAAGCATAAAAAAAATGCTTTTTTTATGGATTTTAAGGGAGTGAATTTCAGGGTAGGAAATGGGAACATGGGCAAAGTCGCACTGTATGCTGATTTAGATTTGAGCATGCTAAAATGGAGCATGCAGGAATGGACAAGTGGATCATTCCTAAAAGCTTCTGAAGTCTTCTAAGGAGAAGTACTTATTTGGAACTTTCACCAAGTTTACTTGCCAAAAACGCAAGGGTTTACATAGCGTTATTTCATAGACTGCAATGTAGATATACAACACGACTGCACTTGTATTTGTATCCCCAGAGTACAAATGTGTACACCTCACTTTATGCTCTACAGATAAAGTTTCTGATGTAGCACAGCATGTTGTGATCTCACTAAAGCCAATAGAGAACCATGGCCATGAGCTGTGGTGTTTCTCTTCACAAGAAAAAAAAATATCAGAACATGGCAAGTGTGTATCTTTGTATCATTAACGAGGTGTCTATAGTATGCAAACTTAATGTTCCTACATACCAGTCATGTCATAGGTGTATGCCGCAAAGAGCATTCAGGTCAAACTGGGACTTGTCTAATGAGCAGAAGAATTCTAAGCACATTCTGCTAGTTGGTAGGCCACACGCCCATCATATGGTGGCGCTTACGGGTCAGACAGCACAAATCATGCGGTTATTAAAAAATAAAATAAAAAATTGCTTGTACCGTGTTAATGCAAGAACAGAACATGTGAAATATCGCGTCAATGAGGAGTAAAACAAACCGACATTTACACAAGTTTTGTGTAAAAGCCCCTCTTAGCCACACTAACATCCCAGTGCTTCACTAGTGCTTGGATGCCATCAAGGTAGAAAATTTTCTGGAGTGAATTACTGTAGCGGGATATTTATATAGAAAAATAATGGTAATTTTTACTATCGAAAATGTGTTCCAAAAGTCCCAGTTTGACTCGAATGCCAAAAGTACAGCAAAACCAAGGCTTCTACACTGAAGTGTGTATGGTGCTGCGAATACTAGCATATTCATAATGACTTGCCTGCGGACAGCCAGACCTCCGAGCAGCTTGTAGCGCAGAGACTCAGCCTGAGCAATGGCACACAAACCCCTGGTAGCAACCTTCTCAGCATAAAGCTGCAAAAACAAAAGCAGTAGTTTAGCACATGCACCTGAAGAACACTAGACTTCCATAGAATGATAGCCTTATACCGCAACCACTCCAAACCGTTCTTACCTCCACGCTGCCCTCTGGGAACCCAAACCTCTTCTGAACGACAGCAGTCAGCTCCCTAATGCGACGGCCTTTCTCTCCCAGGACGTTCTGGGTCCTGCACAAACGGGTAATTTTGTATAAACAATGTGCATTCTCTAGTATCGATTAGAAATGTTACTGCTGCTTAAACAATATAAAGAACAATCCAGCGTATACCACAATGAGTGACGCTTTACCTGGTGGCAAGAATGATGATCTCTGTCCTTGTTGGAGTGACGCGAACCTCCACACCGGAGTAGCCATCCTCGGCAAGCTCTCGAGTCAGGAACTCGTTCAGCTCGGCTTTGAAGATGCCGTCTGAAACAAACTAAGGACAAACACCAAACTTTAACAGCCACAATAATTCGACTGAAAAAAAATACTATCACGTAATGCGACTACAAGCTACCTACATGTGAATGTGAAATCAGCACATGGACAGGTCTGACTCACGTCTACAGATCATACAATTAGACATTTTAAACATGAATGTTTCAAGAACAGACTTTATTTGATCTTGCATCAGGAAATGTACGTAAAGAAGAAAGTGCATTTTGATTATAAAAAAAAAAGCCAAATTTGTCATTTCTAAACCAGCTTCTTGCAAAGAGAACACAGCAGGCTAGGAATAGCAGTCACAAATTCACGGTAATAACTATTTACGCCTTTAAATTGAGATTATTCTCCGGCTTAAACAACTTCTTGTTAAAGTGCATCAGAGAGACATAACAGCTATGAAGTGTCATGTACTGTAATAACATAAAATCAAGGGTGGGAAATATGCACTAGGCTTGGTTGACTAAATTTAAACAAATTCATACGAAAAATTAAAACTACTGCTACAACAGAAGGGGGAAATAAATATAGCGGCTAGTGTTAGTACGTACAAACCCGTGGTTTGTTTAATTACTATATAAGCTAACCTAAAGTAGCTCATTTGCTAGATATATAAAAAGCCATAAACTCAGGAAAATAATCAGGCAAAACATTAAAGTTACAGATGGTAAGGAATAAAGTCACGCAATGATAATGCTCCAGTTTTTTTTTTTTTTTTTTGACTGATTTCAGGGACCGGTTATAGCCATTAGCTCCTGCCATGTTTCGCATCAGAGCCGCAGTGAGTCGCATCCAAGCCAATCCGGTTATAAAATCTATCTAAAATAACTATCTTGACGCAAATAAGTATTATTAACCATCACGTCACTCATATAAATCCATTATTACCGCTTATAAACCCTAACTTTGACTCGAAATTGGTTAAAATTCACGCTAACCTTTCTCTTCTTAGAAATTTGCACCGCCATCTTGCCGAAGGCCGCAGACAGGAAAGGAATGTTGACCAAAGCGGAAATCAATTTATAATGACATTTCACTTCCGTTTGACCTCTAGTGCTGATGGGAGTTGTAGTCTTCTGCTCAATTTTATCTTTCAACGGACAAAGTTAAATAACGTAAGTAGAACAGGAAGTCAAGAAAAATTATTAATGAACACGCGAATAAAATATCTATTAATATACTGATAAACTGCAGTAAATACGAAAAGGAAACACAGGATCTCAAAGAAACCACGCAAGAAGCTGGTCTAGAAATGGCAAATGGCACAGAACATATTCTAGGGAAAACGACCTGGAAAATATATATTATCCTGATTAACTGGTTATAGTAGCCTCATTAACTAGTATTTATTTATTTATTTATTTATTTATTTATTGTGTTCTTACCAGTTCGATGTTCCACGCTCCAGTCCAGCAGATGGCGGTAATAATAATATTTATAAGTACCTATAAGCTGCCTGCCAGTTGCCAAAAAAAAAAAAAAATCAAAAAAGAAGAAAACAATAATTTACTAATTAAATGAATGAGAATGATTTTCTCCTCCTGACATGAAGAAATAAAGGTCTTATTCAGTGACTATTCAGTTAGTGTTCTCAGAAAGCTGGGAATTAAAAGAGAGAGAGAGAGAGAGAGAGAGAATAGCATTTATATAGCACATAGCTTTCAGAAAAAAATGTTTCGTCAGGATTCAGTTATTGATATTATATCTTATAATTATAGTGTTAAGTACTATACAAATTAAAATTGTTTACACTGAGTGCATTCAGCACAGCATCCACCAGACAGCAACTGTGTGTGTGTGTGTGTGTGTGTGTGTGTGTGTGTCTTTAAAAATAATTGAAAAGTTGATTTAAAAAGCATTTCAATCAATCAACAATTATTAATATAATTTATTTGACAATATTGATTGCATGGAAGATAACTTAGTAGCATGCTAACATGGTATGAAAAGATTAAAAAAATGCTAAATGTAACCATAGAATTATAATCTTATTTGTGCAACATATGGTAAAGTAAAGCCTTTATTTTGTCACATATACATTACAGCAGTGAAATTCCTTCTTCGCATATCCCAGCGTAACTGGGGTCAGAGCGCAGGGTCAGCTATGGTACAGAGCCCCTGGAGCAGTTAGTAACCCTCAAGGGCCCAACAATGGCAACCTGGCTGAGCTGGGAATCGAACCTTCCGATCAGTAACTCAGTGCCTTAGCTCTCTGAGCCACTACCGCCCCCTGGCTTATTTCCCATAGAATTTTACTGTGTGGCAATGTATATATGACAAATAAAGCCTCAACTTAATAAGGTACTGGATATTAGCAGTACATTTAGCTAATTCACATGCTAGATAATGAGAATTGTTCCTCTCTCACAGATCACACTTCCTTGTTTCAAACCTGACTTCCCCTGGCTTTCCTCCTTTTTTCCTTGGCTTTCCTCCTACCTACCAAAACTGTATGTTAATAGATGTATGGGCTAAATTGCTTCCCATTTTTAATAAGCATGTGTGTGAATTTCTATGTGGAAGATATTCTTATGACCTGGCATCCCTCCAGTATGGACCAACCTACTTCTCGGTGTGCTTGGGTGTGGCAGGAGATGCCAGCTGGCTGAACAAACTGATGCTGCTTATGCTGCTGCTGGGGAATACTTCTCACCCTCTCCATTACTGTCGAACCAGTCAGTAATACACCTTCAGCTCTTGAAATAGCAGTCCTTCATATAGTCTTCTTACAGCCATCAGTGTTTATAACTCATCCACCAGGTGTTGAGTAGGATTGTAGGCACACAGACACGCCACCATAAAATTTAAGCAAGCACAATATCACCAATACACAGCCTGTCAACATTTAACCTGTTTACATTTATCAGTTTTTCTTTGTTTATGTCTTTATTACTTTGGCTTTATTATATTTATTAATTCACTGTCAGTTTATCACCAGGACATCTTATTTCACTTGATGCTTTATTTCATGTCATTGTATGCATCTAGGTCACTGACTGGCTTACAAATCAGTCATCCATTCC
>JAAGKR010002399.1:12727-29805 GCA_011419295.1 Clarias macrocephalus
TGTGTGTGTGTGTGTGTGTGTGTGTGTGTGTGTCTTTAAAAATAATTGAAAAGTTGATTTAAAAAGCATTTCAATCAATCAACAATTATTAATATAATTTATTTGACAATATTGATTGCATGGAAGATAACTTAGTAGCATGCTAACATGGTATGAAAAGATTAAAAAAATGCTAAATGTAACCATAGAATTATAATCTTATTTGTGCAACATATGGTAAAGTAAAGCCTTTATTTTGTCACATATACATTACAGCAGTGAAATTCCTTCTTCGCATATCCCAGCGTAACTGGGGTCAGAGCGCAGGGTCAGCTATGGTACAGCGCCCCTGGAGCAGTTAGTAACCCTCAAGGGCCCAACAATGGCAACCTGGCTGAGCTGGGAATCGAACCTTCCGATCAGTAACTCAGTGCCTTAGCTCTCTGAGCCACTACCGCCCCCTGGCTTATTTCCCATAGAATTTTACTGTGTGGCAATGTATATATGACAAATAAAGCCTCAACTTAATAAGGTACTGGATATTAGCAGTACATTTAGCTAATTCACATGCTAGATAATGAGAATTGTTCCTCTCTCACAGATCACACTTCCTTGTTTCAAACCTGACTTCCCCTGGCTTTCCTCCTTTTTTCCTTGGCTTTCCTCCTACCTACCAAAACTGTATGTTAATAGATGTATGGGCTAAATTGCTTCCCATTTTTAATAAGCATGTGTGTGAATTTCTATGTGGAAGATATTCTTATGACCTGGCATCCCTCCAGTATGGACCAACCTACTTCTCGGTGTGCTTGGGTGTGGCAGGAGATGCCAGCTGGCTGAACAAACTGATGCTGCTTATGCTGCTGCTGGGGAATACTTCTCACCCTCTCCATTACTGTCGAACCAGTCAGTAATACACCTTCAGCTCTTGAAATAGCAGTCCTTCATATAGTCTTCTTACAGCCATCAGTGTTTATAACTCATCCACCAGGTGTTGAGTAGGATTGTAGGCACACAGACACGCCACCATAAAATTTAAGCAAGCACAATATCACCAATACACAGCCTGTCAACATTTAACCTGTTTACATTTATCAGTTTTTCTTTGTTTATGTCTTTATTACTTTGGCTTTATTATATTTATTAATTCACTGTCAGTTTATCACCAGGACATCTTATTTCACTTGATGCTTTATTTCATGTCATTGTATGCATCTAGGTCACTGACTGGCTTACAAATCAGTCATCCATTCCCCCATCCATCCATCTATCTATCTATCTATCTATCTAAAATGTATTGTTATACAAAATTATGTTACAGTTGCCCCCAGGAAATGTTACCCATTTCATCAGCCTATAGGTAACAAAGAGACACACATTTACAGTTGGCCGTGGATAAGAATCGCCATGCTATACAAGAAAATCAATCTGAAATGTTATAACAACATTTACTCCAAAAGACGAAATGTTATCATATGAAATGCAGGCACATGCCTTTCTCATAAGTCTAACATAGTTACTAAGAATACTTGTATTAAACGCATAATTCTGCCCAAGTAAGATTAGGGTTTGCCAACGGCAACCAAACCACAGGTTCATCAAACGGACACATGAGTTCAGTGCTCTGGTATTTATCATCGGTGCAACCTACTTCTGGGTCATTAATGGCATACACTCCGACAGCACCATCCTCAAAGCCAATATACACAAGCAAGTTCTCAGATGGTGTTAGAGCAGTAGCGTTCTTACATAAGTAGAACTTGCCCACTGTCTTCCCATCTGTCATTCGTACCATAACCAAGATTTGCTTGGTATGGAGGTCACAAGAGTCATTTTGACATCTCATTGATGGGCTACAGATATATACCGCATGTTTACCCAAAATGTCCACAAATGGGTGGCAGACTGGTCCTTCAGTATTTAAAGAGCACAGTTTTCCTTGGCAAACATCCAAAATGTTGATCTTTGATCCATCTACCGACATGATGCCATAACATCCATCTGATGAGAGCTTAAAGAATTGTTGTGGATACTCAAAATGCTCTGAAAACTGGAACTGGTGGCAAATGGTATCTTCTGTTAGTCTCCATGAGTACAAAGCTCCAGAACTTGTCATCACAATCACAAAGTCTGGATGGTCTGATACAGTGTGGAAGGCAGCAACATCTGTCCAGTCAGGACAAGAGAACCGTTTGCTAACATAACCAGACCAGAGACTGACAGCAAGTAGATCCCCTTTATTAATTCCTAGAAGAAAAGTGCTTTCTGGAGTAATGACAGCATCTCTGAGATGGTGATGAACGCTACAAATTACATGTCCGTTGCACAACTTCCAAACCTTTGATGGACCTGTTTCTGATAGTGACACTGCAAAACTACCTCTTGGCGTTATCAGTATGCGAGATGCTTGGCTGCCATGGATTCGGTGAATGTTCTCATGCGTACTCGTGTTCCAAACATAGATATCACCAGTAGCAAATGTGACCATGTAAACATTGTCTGCTGAAAGAGTCACACTCTCTACAGGGCCATGATGAAGGAAGTGGCCCTTTACTTTCCCACCAAACATTGTCCATTTCCACACTAGCTCAGACCCATCTGTGGTGTAAAAGAGCTCCCCATCTGTTTCTACAATGACTTTCACCACTTTCTGACCAGATTTCGGAGTAGAGGCTGCTACTGAAATGAGATCCATGTCCCAACTGACGATGCCTGTGCTTGCCACTGCTGTGAGGTAAGTATCGCTGAACTTTACAAGTTTGAAAGTTTGGCTACTTCTAATGTCAAGGTTTAACAAACATTGACCTGAGACCCAATTCCAAACCAAAAGAAATGGGCAGTCTGCCAACAAAGCAATGATGAAGTGCGCATCGCTATCCAGAATTGCTTGCACAAAGGTTTTACCCCTAGGTGCATTCAAATTCTCTTCAACAGCTAGCAGATGCCCTTGAATTATTTGAAGTTGTTGTCTTTTACAGATGAGAAGAGTACTTTCTATGTGGTCTACATTTAACACCTCTTTCTTGTTGCAGCTCAGCCTGACTGTAATAAATACAGGCTTGCAAATATCTTTGAGATCCCATAAAAACACGCTTCCTGAGCAGTCAATACATGTTATTGTTGCTTGGTTCTTATGAAGGATGAGGTCACACAAAGCTGTGCCTAATGAACAAACAAATGAGGCCAAAAAAATACCACTATGGGAGTCAAATATACTGACAGTACCCTTGCTCTGTCCGCAATAAATCGCGTGACCATCATGAGAAGACATGCATGTTATGACATTGGAGCAGCGGATTATAGCAATTTCTGTTCCCTCAGCAAAAACACTGACATAATTGCTTTCTTTTGAGAGTACAAATATCTTGCCACTAGACATCAATACACACTCAATGCCTTTTGGTGGTTGTTCCGTGTGTCTGATTTCAAGTTGTTGGAGGTACAGGGGAGCATTAAGGTCCAATGATAGGAGGGTGCCGCTCTCTGTGGAGAGAATAAATACATTTGCAGAACATTTCACATCTGTAAATTGTAGTTCTGTTAACTGGGGGATTTTGTAACCTTCTGAATCACTTCCATTCCAGACCCAAGCAGAACCATTGCTCTGAATTATTACCACACAACCAGACTGAGACACACCTGCTTTTGCAATTGGTGACACTTCAGCTGCTGGCAGTTCCCAGTGCATGGCAGGCACAGAGGGTGTGGGGCATAACACCATATTCACTCCACATCTTCCCATTCTACCTTCATGTCCTGCCTGATTGACAGATTCCTTTAATTTAGGAAGGACATCGAAGAAGGGGAAGAGCTTGGACTGAATTACCAAATCCAAGTCAATAGTGCATTTTTTTAGCAAACAGGCTGAACTTTTCAGTATCGAGATTAAGAGCCTTAGTTCGCTAGAAAAAACGATTTGAGATGTTGTTTCTAACCAGAATATTAAGTCATCCGCTAACATTGGATGGAACATTGCGTTAAGGAACTCTTGTGACATCATCACTCTAACAAGCTCCTCAATGTTTCCACTCTCCAGTAAGTGGTAAGGCAATTCCTGCAATTTTCTTAGATTAGGATGTGCACACTCAGTTGAACCAATCATAGTCACATTAGACATAATGGGCTGAAATGTCCAAGGTTGACCAGGAACTTGCCTGTCAGCATAAATCTTTACTGGTGTGGCATTTTGGCTAGGACTTGCAGCAATGAGCAATGGCTTAGCAATGCCGCACGCCCACCGTCCACTGAAATAACTTGCTATAAAAGAGTGGATTTTCTGTTGATTGGCTAAACCCAGGTACCTCTTATTAATGACTAAGATAAAGTGTCGGCTGACCCAGAACAGAGTTTGCGTGCCTAATATGTTTTGTGACTTCAGAAACCTTCTCAGATCTAACAGTAACCTCTCTACCACAACCTCAGGGACTCTTAATCGATATGGTGCATTGTCCATTGCTGGAAGGAATGATAGTAGAACTTCATCATCACAAGATAGAACATCAGCCAGTTCAGCTTCTGTCAAACCAAACCTAGACAAGGCAAGATATTCTAGGCTTTTGGCGACTATTACTTTTCCATGTTTTTCCTCGAGGTGGTCAAAAAAACAACCAATATTTGTGTGAACTCCTGGGACCACCATGTCGGGTGTAATGTCTACATCTGAACCCCAGTCACAGGCCTGACTGTAGAGAAGTTCCACATACAATGGGAGATGACATTTTTTAAAAGCTTGATTTATGTACATCTGTTGACCCGATGTTATCTTTCTGTTACAAGCCAAAAGGAGATCTGCCAGCATCTGGTTGCAGCTCTTGCTATTTACAGGCTGGAGGTCAAAAAACAGTGAGGATTCTGGGTAATGTGTCTTTATAGCTGAGAGAAACCCAGACTTTGATGGTGTAGAGGAGATTAGGAGCTTAACATTAGAAGGTAATTTCTTGGGAAGCCAAGTTATGTCCAATGGTCTATGTGTATCAGGTATTTGGTCAAGCCCATCTATAATGAGGATGAGATGATTTTCAGAGCGTGAATTAGTGTTTAGGAGATTGATGAACATTTCTTTCAATTCCGAGATGTCTTTGAGACAGGTGTTGCTCTGTTGACTTTGGCATAAAGCAAGTTGCTGACACATAGAACTGAGAATTTGCTTCAAAGAGCTATTAAAATCTACAAAGTATGTAATAACCGCAAGGTTCTGGTCCTTCATCCATGTTTGAATCTGAAAGACGAAGTTATATTATTAGTCATAGTGTATGTACACACAAAATGAAACAATTTCCATATACTGTAATTAAAACCAATATAACTGAAAATCAAAATACCTGACTTGCACAGTGGGCCAAAAGTACACTTTTGCCTGTACACGGCCCACCAATTAGTATAAATGGAAATTCTGTGTCTTGGTCCAAGTAAGCTTTTATGTGCTCGACCTCTAGACGTGCAATTCTGTATCGTGTGGAAAGGATGTGACAAAGATTTCTTTGCTGTGAGAAAGAATTATGGATTCGATCTCTCTCCTTTACAACAGATTGGTCTATCAGACCTATAAGATCTGAATAAAGCTGGTGGCACAGCTCTTCAGCATAGCGCTGTTTATCATCACACTCACTCTCACGGTGTGTGTTGGTGTATATTAGGGCCTGGTGGGTTCTAACCAGGTTTGGTAGGAAATGATCACAGAGCTTTGACAGTCGGAGCAATTGATCTTGGTCCTCTGAATGTGGTTCATTCCTTTTCTTCCTCTGCTCAGCCTTCTTTTCAGTTTTATAAACATAACAAAGACACCTTTTGATATCGGCACCAGATTGGCCATCCAGTGCAAAACGGAGGTCGTTCTCAAGCCCTGAAAGTATGAAAAAATTTTCAGCTGTCCTTGCATACCAAAAAAAAAAATACAAATAAATAAAAAATCTATGAATGCAGTGGAAACATACTTACTTGATCTAAAATATTTCTGCGCATTTACTTGCTCAATGCTGCCCTCTAGAACACACTGAGGGATAACATGATTTAAGATCTTCCTTACTTTTGCAAGTACATCATCCCAACCATTCTTATCAATCTTTTGCCCTGGCTAGAGACATCAAAAAGGCAAGAAAAAAAAAAGATCAGTAACTAATTAAAGGTAAAAGCTAAGAGCCACATCATCTCTCTTCCATTGTACAATACTCTATACTTTTACCTGGGATTTATATTTACGATGCTCATGTTGACTGAGCAGGCGGAATGATGGGGGTATTGTGTTCTCATCCCTTCTGTAGCATTTCTCTAGGACTTCAGAGCTGAATCCCATCTCCTGGCAAACCCGCAGCACTGTGAGGAACTCAGAAAGCTCCACCTGCTCTGGGAAACATGAAGTACCATATTGCGCCCCCACCAGGCTCTGAAAATTACAGAAACAGGAACTGAAGATCATTCACACGTGTATCAAACTGCTGAACTGCAGTACTATAGTTTGTTATACATGCAAGGGTGATGAATTACTGCACCTTCCATGATAAAGAATAACTATATAGGTGCAAAGTTACAGGAGGTGGACACTTGTCCATCACACCCATAAGTGGGTTTTGCCAAACCTGTTCCAAAATGCCGATGCCCCTGTGCACAAATGAGCTCAATGAACACACACTTTGCCAAGGATGATAATGTGTAAGAACTTGAGTGGCCTGCACACAGGCTTGATCTCAACCCAACTGACCATTCGATATAGTGATCTTCTTTTGGGATGAACTCGACCTTTTAGCAGGCCTTCAAAAAATTCCAACTGCAGTAATGCTTTTGTAACTCAGTGAGTACAAATCCCTAAAGCCACATTCCAAAATCTATTGTGTGTGATGATGAGGGGACCCATATACATTTGGCCATTTGGCCATACCTTGTGGTTGGTGCGTATAAAGGGATAAAAATCCAGTTAGCTGCAATATCAAGTGGTTTGCTTAAATCATCCCTTCAGGGATTATAGCAGGTACAGGCTTTGCAGGCTTTGACTTCCTTCATCTATCCACCCTTTCTCGTTTACAGTCACAACAATAAAGGAGGGTAATTCAGCTTTTGGCATTGACATTTAAAAATGACAATTGGTAGCAATTTTGTGCTCCATCCGCAGCAGGCTAGGACTATTGTAAAGTGTGATTTCTCAGACGAGAGTTATAGTTTAGTGGAATGTAAAATTCTTCAGCGTGACTATGTTATTTTCAATCGAGTCACGAGTTCCAAGAGCGCCATCTAGTGACAAAATTACAGTAAATTGATATACAGTACTGTAAATAAGTTGCTTCACATTATAATTCACATGGCCAGTCAGCTTACTGAAAAAAGTGACTTATAGTCTGGAAAATACAGTATTCATACACTTTTCTTTTTGTATATTGTGCCAACAAGGCTATCTTTAACTTAAATAGAAAGCAAACTCATGCTTGGTCACATTAAGAGGGTATAAGATGAATAAAATAATAAATAACGAAATTTGTATACATCAGCTGTCATGAAATGTGTTAGTTTGACACATTTGTTTTTTGAGGAACAGCCTCGAACAATAAGCTTGTTGGCCATCTTACATTATCCAGATGGTACATTTTCTACCTTTTACTTTTTTCTGACTAGATTGATAAATAAAAGTAAAACAAAACGTAACTGCAGTTGAATTGTCCTAAAAAAAATAATGCTGCAACATTTAAGACTCATTTTAATTTACTAATGCTCATTTTTTAGAACCATCTAAGATGGTCTACTTGCTTTACTTAACACACATCCATGTATATGCATGGGTATGAATAAATATGCATAAACCGATATTGATAATTCCACATTTACACAGTTGGAAATGACACATAAGAACACATTACCACAAAGAAAGGGCCCAGCGAATTCTGCCGACACTCCTCGATTAATTGCAATCGCACCTGCTGTGATGGCCACTTATCTGGGTTCGTTTCTTCATAAGGGTCAATAACCTGAACAAAAAAAAAACATTATTATTACTCAGCCTTACTCTAACTGAATCCCATGACAACATATGGTCCTTCTCCTTCATATGATGTTTCTCTTTATTTGTTTGCATTTAGCAACATATGGTGCTTGAACAATGTCAGTGTGGCATCAGACAGACTCTGTTTGACTTTAATAATTAAAAAGCATGAATGAGTGGACAGAATTGGACCCTGTTCTCATTAAAAAAACAAACAAGACGCTTCAAGAGAAAAATGCAGTCAACATCATAAATTTTTTCATGCTTTTAGTTATACAGTGGAACCTTGGATTGCCAGGACCTTGGTCTGCAAGTGTTTAGCAGTGCGAGCAAAAATGTAAAATAAAATTTAACTCAGTAAACGAGCAAAGTCTTGAAATATGAGCAGTATTGTGGGTAATCGTCTCTCATGCTCACTCGCAGCATAGTCAACATCCGTATGCGTGTGTACTGTTCACTATAACATTGTGACCACAATTGTGCATAAAGCATTTTTGATTTTTTGTTTGTATGTGCGAGAGTCTCTTTCGGTAAACTGGTGTGTATGTGTGTGTTTGTGTCTGTGTGAGAAAGTCGTCCTACAGAGTAGCTCCCTTTCTCGTCCTATCCTCCCTCTGGTCTCAATCACTACAACCATGATTTTTTTCAAAGGTAAAGTGCAGGTTAATTTGTTTTATTGGTAACTCATTTTTTGTATTCATTATTTTTACATGAATATTTGGGTTGTGGAACGAATTGCCGGAACAAATTATTCTCGCAATCCAAGGTTTAACTGTACATAGTTACTTGTAAAACAACACACAAGAAAGCCAAATTTAAGGAAAAGAAAAAGTGCACAAAAATTAAAACTTGCCCTGAAGTCTATTCCATGAGTACGCCTGCAGTGGTCCCTTATTTTTGGAAACATATGTTCCCTCAGCAGCTTTCTTTCTGTCACAGAGTCTGAAACACAGGTAAAATATTAAAGAGTCCTGATCATTCATGTCTACAAACTAAACATAAATAAAATTGAGTATATGCAACATAAAAATATCTTCTTTAGGGTAACATATAGTATAAATCTTATAGCACACTATAGTGTATAATTTGCACATAAAGACTCTATTCATAACCAAACGGAACAAAAAAAGCACATACCATCAGGGTTGGAACACAAGTAAATTTTCACACAAGCCATTCTATATCTGTTGAAGCATCGATCCAGCAACCAATCTCAGAAAAAAAAACAAAAAATGATAGCGGGAGATCACTCATGTTTTCATGTTACACCCTGAACTGAAAATATGGACTGGGTAGAAGAGAGATAGAAGGAAGCCGCTGCTGTAACTCTGAAGCCCCTCCTTCAGTTCCTGGGAACAATGTTTTCTGTCCTGATATTTTAGAGAAATTAATGAAGAGTTTACTAGGAACATCTGCACGAATGCACATTCAAACAGCACATTCAAACAGCAGATCATGTGACACGGTGCAAAAAAACATATAGACACAAGTCATGAGCCTCAATTAAATAATTAATTAATCGCAAATTCAAATAATTGAAGAAAAAAGAATGAAGGAAAAAAAAAGTGTCATTTTGGTCATGGCAGGAATATTGATACCAGAAGGGTTGATTCAATCATTTCAAGAACACAGTGATACAGTAATCCAGGGTGTTTAAAAATAGCAATGGTAGCTCTTTAATTACAGTCTAAAAGTTTTGCAGACCTGGGAGGGATAGACTGTATATATACAGTATATCTTAAAGTTCTAAACAAGCCATTGGATTTTGGAAAACAATTAGAACTTTTACAGTGTAGAGTTTACACAATATGTTGTGAAAAATTTCAAACACTGATTGAAAGAAGTTCAGTGGATGTAAATGCCTAATTGTTAAGGGAGGTCAAAGGAAAATGAAAATATTGGTTCATACTGACAGCAGGAATATACTGTAACAACTCAATCACTTTTTATAACCATGGTGAGCTGAAAAAAGCATCACAGCGTGCACAAAACATTAACCCTTGAGGTGGATGGACTACAAGAGCAAGGAACATTGGGTTCCACTCCATACAGGAATCCGAGGCCACCATACGCACAAACTCACTAATCTTGACAGTTAAAGATAAGAGACAGACCATCTGTTTTTTTTTTTATTATTATTATTATTTTTTTATCATCGACTGACCAGTTTTAGTGAGTTGAATGGATGTTAATGGTTATAAAGAGGAATTAATTATTTTAGTTATTATATTTTTCCTGCCAGCTCAAACCAATCAGGCCATTTACCTCTCTGATCACTTCCAACCCATATAACTTTCACTTTTTTTTTTTTCAGAATTCTGTGTAAACTCCAAAGAATGTGGTATGAAAATAGCAGGAGATCAGCAGTTTCGCAGTTTCTAAAATACCGAAACTGGTAAACATTCACTCACTCATCATCTATACCGCTTAATCCTGTATTCAGGGTCACGGGGGGCCTGGAGCCTATCGCAGGAGACTTGGGGCACAAGGCAGGGTGCCAATCCATCACAGGGCACACACACTACGGCCGATTTGGGAATGCCAATTAACCTAAGCTACATGTCATTGGACTGTGGGAGGAAACCTACCAAACACAGGAAGAACATGCAAACTCCATGCACACAGAGACGGGAAACGAACCTGGCCGGGAATCGAACACGGATCCTGGAAGTGCAAGGCGAAAATGCTAACCACTACACCACCATGCCTCCAAACTGGCAAACATTCATGCCAAAATCAAAGTCACAGAGATCACACTTTTTCTTCATTCTTATATTTGATGTTAACGTAAAAAAAGAAAACTCGACCTATATTTGCATTATTTTTTAAGAATCCCAACACTATGTCCCCCAAAAAACACTACAATAATAGGAAAAAAAAAAATCTGAGGTAAAAATGTCAGTATGGTGTCAGCATGGTGTGGGAATTCCAGCTCCGGCAACTTCTGCTACAAGTTCATCTCAACTGATGAGATATTCATAGGCAGATTTTTTACATTTTTTATTGTTCCAGGGTCCCTTGTTTGATCCTAAGTCTGTGTTATTCTCCATGCAGTGATTTTTCTGATCTGCCAAGACCATCTTCAGGATGGATGCACCTTTCCAGTTTTTCTTCAGTTATCTTTTCTCTTTCCCAAATTACTAACAAACATGTATTATTTGTGAGCACCCAAGATGTTCTGTCTTTGTAAAGTAATTTGCCATTTAATACATTAAAGAATTAAACAAAAAATATTTACTGTAATGCAGAAATTATTATGATTTAAAAAACATCCTAGAATTTTGAACATTAACTGGTTTCATGTCATACTGCTTTAGAAGCAGATTGAAGTCAGACGTTGGTATTATGGCGCATCACAATATAGTGAAAATAATACAAATGTATATATACACACACACAATACAAGAAACCAGAGATCATTTTGTCATTTTTTTATTTAACATTTGTACACAATAAATACAAATTACTTTACAGCTAATAATATGCAGAAAGAAATGTCTTAACCAGTTCTCTGATACACACACTGCAGCAATGTCCTATGTTATTTCACCATCTTTTTCTAGCAGTGTCTTTCAAATAAAATAAAACATATGCATTAAAAAAAAAAAGAATGATAAGTATGTATGACGTTTTTGCAGAAAATGGACATATGAAAAAAGAAATCTGGTAGAGTAAAAAAAAAGAAAAAAAGTCTGAGAGGAGCTTTTTGAGGGGATGGGCCATAAACTTCAAAACAAGTTTGATAACATCTCAAAGATCTCAATGAGATCAACAAGAAAACAGGCTGCAACAAAAAGACTTGCCAATTTCGTCCACTCTATTAAAAGAAAAAATATTCAAAAAAACACATACATACAATTACCCCCCTCAAATTCTTTACAAGCACCATTTTTAAGGTGACATTATTTACTATACTTAAGGTGACATTATTTATAATTATTAACAACCGTTCTGCTATATCTTGAAAATGAGTGATTTCTTACTCCTTGAGGAAGAGAATAAATAACTGATCTGTATTCTTTATCAAATTAAACCATTTGTGTATAAAACACTGAATGTAGGAAACAAAACTAAACAAAAACACACACATTTAGGCAGCTATGCTACATAAGGGTCCTTTAATGGGATGCAGACATAAAAGTTAAAGACACAAAGCCTTACGGCTTTGGGAAAGTGCTGAAATACATGCTATATTATTAAACGTGGGCATGTGCTGATACCTAGGACAAATGCCAAACATCACTGGGTGACTTTTTTTTTTCTTTCCATGTTTTAGAATTTAGTAGAAATTTTATATGAAAGTCACCAACTACCTAAGAAAACAATGTTTCTGAATACATGCCTAATTCTCAATATTTTTTATAATTGCACAAATCGAAGGCTTTTTCAGACCTTTAGGCTTATTAGCATATTTTACCAGCCAGATATAGATTCCTGAAAATATTTTCAACCTATATAACCTTGCAGAAATCCTCTCAGGTTAGCTCATAACTAGCTAAATATTGTACATATGAATATTTTGAACATTTATGAATATATATTAAAAATCCTCTCTGAACTGTTAGGTTAGCATATATATTTACCAGAGAACTAGTATGAGCTGTAAATGATGTGAATATGTATGGATATGAATTCAAAATCCTGTCAGTCTTCCTGTTTGGTTAGCACAAACTAGCCTACTAGTGTTAGCTGTAAATATTGAGAATATCTATGGATATTAATTTAAAATTATCTCAGAACTGTTGTTAGCTTAGCACATATTGTACCAGCTAACTAGTATTAGATGTAAATATTCACAAGATTTACAGCTAATACTAGGTTGCTGGTACAATATTTGCAAACTTCCTTTCAGGTCAGGTAATGTTTAGCCAGCTAACTGGTTTTAGCTGTGAATATTGGAAATGTACACATACAGTATATGAATTCAAAATTCTTTCAGAACTCCTGTCAATTGAGCACATATGTCAGCCAACTAGTGGAACTACTGTAACTACAGACCAAGAAATTGTTTAAAAGTAAAGCAAATCTCATTTACTTCTTCCTACTTTCCAAACACGGATTTAAAGAAATGAATTGTGATGCTGTTAAAATGCTTTTTCCCCCCTACGAGAAAGTGTGACAAACATAATGGACAAAATCTAACTGAGGCTAACTGAGTAACTGAGGTTAGTCAAATGTTATTAAACTAAAAATAAATTCAGCACTTGCCTAGTTTAAAATATAGCAAAGAAATTGGAGTATGATAGTATTAATAATAATATAAATAACAGGAATTCAGTCTTGAAAATGAAATGGGCTTTGACCGATTGTGGTGATGAAATAATTATTATAATAAAATATATATATATATTTTTGCATTAAAATACTACAAAGGGTGTTCAAGTCAAACCGGGACTCTTGATTGTACAGAATAACAGAACACAGTTATGAGCTTCTTTCTGTATGTAATCCCCTGCGTTACCAATGCACTCATACCAGCGTTTCATTAGTGCTTGGATACCATCAAGTTAGAAAGTTTTCTCAGTATGTCTGAACCATGGTCAGATTGCCTGCTTCATGTTTGCAACATGTGGAATTGTTTTGGAGCGAGGGCAACACTGGGAGACTCCAAGCCGAGTTCCTATAATGTGTAAGTGGTGTTCATAAATGATTGTGTGCACATTTCCCACAGACAGATGCATCTCTTCGTTGCCCTCAAGCTATCCGTAAATTCTCATACATCAGGCGTTTTACTTGCTGAACATTTACAGGAATAACTACAGTGTGCTCTGTTCCACCTCGGCCGTCAATCATGGGCTGTATGTACTTCTTTAAACTATTTGCACCATACAAATGAGTCTCATCACTGTACTGTGCTTGAAGTCTTCAATAAAATGTCAATAGATTCTACACCTTTATTCAGAAGAAAATTTCATCACAAGTCCCGGTTTGACATGAACTGCCCTCGTATTTACTGTAGAAGACAGAAATAGAAAACAGGAAAAAATAATAGCTGCCCCTTGTACAAAGGAAAAGCATTTAGGATGCTAATTACTATGAAATGACCGGGACCCGTCTGCCAACAAACTCCATTAGATTGAGCCTAGGCTATTGTGATGAGCGAGCAAGATAAGAATTAGGAGGAAAAATTAAGTACTTTAAATAATGCTCAAATATTGATTGGCATTTGCAAACAAATTAGACCGCACACTAAAGCAACGGCCCAAGGGCTCGCTCCCAGGGATGACGCCGAAAAACCTGCATTCTCTGTCTTCCTTTCGACGACTAAATATTAGTTAATACGTACAAACGGCAGTCTTCTTAAGGACAAGCTGAAAAAATGCTAATATTGATGTAATTAGTACTGTTAACACGGTATCCAGGAGTAAGGTGTTTGGCTAGAGGAGCGACGGGAGAGGAAAAAGAAAATGGAGGATCCAGCCTTCATTATCTTGCAATCCCTATCGCCCTTCCTACCTCGCCGTTTTACCCTTTCATACACAACTGTCTTTGTCCTCATTTTTATATTTCAAAAAGCATCCACTCAGTTACAATATATGAAGAAATGTCGCACATATTCTGAACATTTCTATGACAACAGTAATGTACTGTACTAATACAACATTAAATACGTATGGTAGGACTAGACGTGGCTGAAGACGGGGCAAACTTAATCACCCACACCCACTGTACACCAAAAATGCCCCCGCGAATCCTTTGATCACCTCCTGATATTGCGTTTTCTGCTATTGACGAGCCTGTTGGATAGATACATGTGCAAGTTAACCAACCAGGCTTTATTACTCTTTATATTTTTTCCGCCAACTTGAATTTGTAGAGCACAACCTTCTAACTGGTAATGCCACAATGTTTTGACTCTACTAGTACAAATACAAGGATTAGTTTTGGCATGAATAGGGGTTAAAAGGCACCAAACAGTCTGTGACGCCATAAGAGTTTTTTTTTTTCATTTTTTTTTTCAGGATTAGCAGGGAGGAGTCTTTAAAATGCAGTCCACCTCGGTCAGAGTGCTGAAAGGGTGTGCTTACACCCCTTTGAAGCCAGTAGGAGGAGTTTGAGGTCAAATGTATACGTATGAGTCCTCTGTAGAAAAGTGCGGCGGCTGCTACACCAGCGTGATCTCTACTTCCTCGGTTTTGTCCACTTGTCTGCGAGAGTGTTGTTTTGGAGGAGGTGGAGCCGCACGGACCTGAGAAATTGGCAATAAAACAAGCAGCGCTCATTGTACAGTCTGGTATTAATAATAGTAATGATTATACATATTAATTATATCGCACTCCTTAATAATGTAATGGCACTTATACATTCCTGTATGATAAGACAGTATCACACAGTACCATTTTAATGTGACTTTTGTTATTACATTTGTTATTACAGTGTTATAGTACATAAGCAAGTAAAATAATGTTCAAAACATTTTGAACATGTCCTGTACAAGGCACCACAAACATAGTGTGTCTGTAAAAAGCAGTAATACAGTATATTATGGTATTTGGTAGCTTTACTCAAGACAATTTGGATACTAAGACTAATTCATCATGGGATTTCATAAGGGCAGTACATATACTGTTCTGTGCTTTCAAGGACGACAAGAAAAAAGCATGACACTCCCCCCACAGAGCACTATATAGAAAATAATGTGTGGATTTGGACAAAGAAGAACAAAAAGGTCTCACAGTTTCACAGATGGCCCAACAGATGGCAAATGTGATGCTTGATTACAGCATTACTTACTGCCATTAGGCTCTAAAGCAAATAACTAGGGTAGTTTCGCTTTACGTGTAGAATTGTAAACAGCAAAAAAACAAAAAACAAGTGGAAGTGTGTAACTAGGGGTTACGTACAGGTCGCAGTTTTCCAGGGCCGGATCCATCAGGTGTGAATCTCGGTGGCTGGGGAAATCCTGGGCTTTCTGGACTTAGGCCAGAACTGTGATCTTAACAAAGACAAAAAAAGCAAAAGTTTAGAAATCTGTCAAAAAGCAAGCTTGTTCTACAAAAAACAAACAGCAAGTGAAGGACGGTGGACTGAATTTGAATGGTGTCACTTACTGTGTGGCAGCGCTTTGTGCAGGCCGGGTTGTTTGTGCTCTCCGTTGACGGACGGTGAGCGAGGCAGGTTGGGGGCAGGGCTACAGTCCAGGGTGCAAGGAGGCTGATCATAGAGCGGCAAAGGAGGCAAAGACGACTGCAGTTTTACACACGATGATACCTGTAGAATAGCGAATAGAACATGTGAACCCCTTAGAGGGCATTGTTATTTATGTCACATTTTGTCACACTAACCTAATGAACACAAAAACATCAGTTTGCTCCATTATGCCGCACATTTTTACTAATTTTGTTTATTACAGCCATAGCTTTACAATGCAAAACATGAAGCCCACTATTGTGTAGATTCCCCTTGTGCTGCCGGGGCAGGTCGGGCCCCTCAGGGCATGATTCCACAAGACCTCTGGGGATGTGCTGCGGTGTTTGGCATCAGGATGTTGGCTGTGGGTTTTGGGGTGGGGCCTCTGTGGATCAGATTTGTTTGTCCAGTGCATCCTCCCATGGATGCTTAATTGGATTGGGATCTCTGTTTTGTGGAGGCTAGGATGGAGGCCTTGGGCTCATTGGCTGCTGGGCCCCGAGCATGTCGACTTTTTTGGCGATTTGTGCTGCACTGACTTTTCTGTGGGATCACACCAGGTGGGCTGACTTTTAGCCACTGGGGGAATGGGTGAGGCCCATGATCGCATCATCAAATTGTATGTATATAATTGATAATCCGAGGTAGGTCTCCGAGTGGCGCAGTGGTAAAAGCGCTCGCCCTATCATCACGGCTCTACAGCCAGTCAGGGGCCAGGTCTGTGAGCTCGCGCAACGGAGGGAGTGGATAGCGCTGTCCTCCGAGTGTGTTACGCCGCCCCCAACGGTGCGCGAGCGAGCAGTTCGAAAAGATGCGGTTGGCTGGCGTCACGTGGAGGAAACACGTGATAGTCTTCAGCCCTCCCGGCTGAGTGGTAGTAGTAGCCTTAATGTGGGAGCCCCCTAGTGACGGGGAGGAATTGGACACGACTAAATTAGGGAGAAAAATCGAGGAAAAATCCAAAAAAAAAAAAAAGATAATCCGAGTTAATGTGTTAATGATC